>JARHVA010004842.1:0-22500 GCA_037957365.1 Torreya grandis | reverse complement strand
ACATAATACTATCCCATAATCAACATATGACATAAAACTTAATCAAACAATAGTTAAATCAACTAAAAAACAAATAATCAAGTAAACCAACTTGTGGATAAATCAAGATGTAACATCCTTCTCCCCTAAATATAATCATCATCTTGATGACACTTATTCAAACACAAGTTCTAAATTAAAAACATTATTCAGTAGAAAAATAACATAGTATGCATCAACAAATCAAGAAAACAAATATGGAAATCAAATGTAAAACTCCTAATAATCCTCCTAATTGGCACTATCTTTAGAATATTTGGTCTAACTATACCTTGCAGTATGAAACTTATCTATTATTCAAACTAAGTTTGTGAGTGTTAATTATTTTGATTAGTTTTACCATGACCACCCTAGGATCTAAAACTTGTAAAGCATTCCAATCCAACACATGTAATGGATTAGCAACATACTTTTTAAGACAAGACACATGGAATAATTTATGTAAAATATCTAAATCTAGTGGTAATGCAAGTTATACACTACAATATTGAACACTTCTAAAACTTCAAAGGTTCCCACATATCTCGCTAAAAGTTTTGCTTGTTTATCAAACTTAATTGAGAATTTTTAAAGCTTAACCTACAAAAAGGCTTTATTACCAACAAGAAATTACCTTATTATTATCTTTAGATTATCATAACATTTTTTCCTATCATTAGCCTCAACCAACCTCTACCTAATTTCTTTAGCTTGATCTTTCATTTCCTCAAGTGTCTTAGGTCCAAAGTCTACTTTGTCCTCTAACTTGTCCCAACTGATTGGTGTTCTACAATTCATTTCGTATAATGACTTAATCAAATCCATCTTCCATGATAATTATTATGAGTTGTTGTAAGTAAACTCAACCAATATAAGGTACTCATCTCACTTGTACTATTAATCCATGTAATATATATGAAAGAGATATTTTAAAACCTAGTTCACTCGCTCTATCTATCCATTAGTTTCCGTGTGATAAGTAATGTTGAAATTTAATTGAATACCTAGAGATAAATTCAAAGTCAACTAAAATATATAAGTCATCCTCATATACCTATACAAAATTATCTTCTCTAGAAAATTATGCAATCAATACACATCTTTCATAAATATCTTCTTAGGCATAGATGCATTCTCTATCAAGTTACCTAGTATGAAGTGGCCTACATTGGTTAGTTTTTCAAATACTATTAAGATCATGTCATGTTAGTTATGTGATAATTAAAACCCTTAAACATTATCCATTTTAATCATGAGCCACTTCTACTTTGATATATAATGTGGATATAACAACCCTATTGAATGTACATGTTTAGCTTTCACATGCTGACATTCTAAGTAATGAGACACAAAATCAACTACATCTATCTTCTTTCCTTTTTAACAATAAAGTGGTCTTAGCTCAGCCATGAGCTTAGTTACTCCTAGATGACCTGAATATGGGACATTGTGTAGTTATTTAATCAATGTGCTCTTCATATTCTCTTTATCAGGTATATACATCCTATTATTATACCTTAAAAGAGCATTGTTATCTAACCTAAATCCTTCATACTTAGGATTTTGACCATTCTCAATCAATTATTTCTTGATCTAATCATAGAATTCATCCCTTAGATAAAATTTGATCACCTATTCTTGGAAATACATGCCTATTATGTATCTCTTACTGCTTAGAGCATCAACAACTATATTCTCTTGCCTTCATGTAATTTATATCAAAATCATAATCAGATAAGAACTTTATCCATTTTTTTCTAATGATCATTCAATTTTGGTTGGGTGAAGATATCCTTGAGCCCTAAGTTATCACACTTGAGCTCAAATGGTTTTCCTAATAGATAATGCCTCGAAACTTGTAAGGCATGTATAATTGCCACAAGTTCCAAATAATGAGGGGCATAATTCACCTCATATGGCTTTAGTTTTCTGGAATCATAATCTACAAATCAGATATCTTGAATAAGAACTCTATTTCCATCTCAATATGTATCCATAATCATTGAGAATTGATCATTTAGATCAAGAACTCTTAGAACTAGTGATAAAGTGAGCCTCTTTTTTATCTCCTTGAAGGATATCTCCCACTTATCTAACCAGATAAAAATCAACTTATTTTATTGAAGTAAGTTAATCGGGTTAGTTAACTTAGAAAAATTTGTAATGAATTTCTTGTAGTATCTTGCTACACCCATAAAGATCTTGACCTCAAGCATGTTCTTAGTCTTTAGCCACTCTATTATGGCTTTTATCTTCACTAGATCTACTTAAATACCATCTATAGAGAAAATATGTCCCAATAATACACTTTATTTTGAAAGAATGCACACTTGGACAACTTACCATACAATTTATGATTTAATAAACACTTCAAAACTAGGTTTTGATGTTGTAGATGATTTTCCTCATCCTTGGAATATATGAGGATGTCATATAGGAAGAGTAATAAAAAATTATCCAGATAATCTCTAAACACACTATTCATGAGATTCATGAATGTTACTAGAGCATTTATCAACTTGAATGTAACACTATGAACTTGTAGTTCCCATATTCAGTTCCAAAATCTATTTTTGGAATATCCTCCTCATATCCTCAGGTAATGATACCTTGTTTTAAGATGAATATTAGAAAATATAGTTTCCTCATTTTCCTTCTATATGGTGCCTTAGACTATAGTTATAGGCTAGGTATGATATCAATCGATAAATAAAAATCATGCTTGGGTGTCAATCTAGGTAATTCTTTTTGAAACACATAATTAAAGTTCATTAAGAAAGGATAATCATCAATGGATTATTACTTAGACTCTTCCATCTTAGTTATCTTAATGATAAATGTCTTGTATACATTATTCTAATCTTTTTTGATTTGAATTGTATAAATATGCCTTAGTTTCAACTCCATTTTCATACCCTAAAGTTATGTCTAATTTATAAAATCATCCTAACAGGCAACCTTCTTCAGATAATAGTCAACTTAGGATTTATGCTTTGTAAGCCAATTGATTCATAGGATCACATTATATGACCCTAGTGGTGTAATAAATAGATCCACTACTATAGTAAATTTAGGCAACCTAATATTTTCTTCAACTAAACATTTATCAACCTTGACCTTATATTCATTCCCATATTGTACTAATCATGCATTTGTCATATCTCTGGCATTTCTAGACAATTTTCTAAACATTCTAGGAGAAATGACACATTTTTTAGCTCTTATGTCAATAAAAATAGAATCTAGATGATTGAACAAAATACCTAATAGTTATAGGGGTGAAGATTAATACTTAACTTCATGGTTATAAATAGTTTCATGAATTTTCTACTATAATGCACCCTACTATGAGACAAAACCCTTATTTTTTGACTTTTCTTGGGTACACTCTCAAGCATAATGGTCACCTCCATAACTGAAACAACCTTCAACTGGTCCATCCTTGTAAGAATATTCATCTCCCTTAAAACCACCCTTGAAGCATTACTAGGCTTCCTATTCCCTAAAGCACTATTGAACTTGTCAATCTGATTCTTTAACTGACCCTTGGAGTCTCCACTCCCCTGCTTCTAGTTCTTCTTCTTGATAGATAGTTTAAAGCTTTCAAATTTATTTTTTTAATTTATCTCTAACTTGGGTGAGATATTTAAGTTTATTTCCTTAATTGGATGCCTTATCAAACACCTAATCCATGGTAGATGGCCTATGCAAATCTACTTCATAACCAATTTGGGGTTTTAATCCCATTATGAATTCTTAATCCTAAACCTATCACTTGCATGATACTGAGGTAAATACTTAAGCATCTTGGTAAATTTATCCTATTATTCATTCATTGGTTGGTCTCCTAGATTAATATTTTAAAAATAATTAAGCTTTTGAATCAATGTATAACTATGGAAACCATCATGACCTAAATAGTGTCATAAAAGTATCCAAAGTGGTGGTGGTTGAGTCGAGGTTCATCTCAAGATTCTTGTTTTCAGACAAAGATGATAATCTCCCAAGAATATTTTAAGACTTTATAATAGTTCTTAATCTTTACATACTTCTCCATTTATGTTAGACACACACGAGTTCCATCTGTCACTATAGTTCCATCAAATTTGGGTGGATTCACTTTTTTCATCTCATGTGCCAACTCTGCTACTACTCGAGCTCTAACATCTTATGGCACTTCCTCATGCCTCTAATATTGAATATTTTTTTATCATCATGATTCTCTTTAATTTCCTCCTAAACATTCTTCTCTTCATGGTAATTTACTTCCTTTTCTAAGGCCACAATTTTGTCCCTAGTCTCTTGCATGATTTCAAGGATTTGGTCCAACTATGTAGCTTGCTTAGAGGTAAAATAATTTAGATAAAAAGGGGGTTCAGTATTTGAAGTAACCTCACCTCTTGGTCTAGTGCATGCCATTATTTTTCCTAATTAACAAGAGAATAAGTTTTCTTTTGGATACATTCAGTCCTATATTTTGAGCCTTAACTCTAATACCACAATGTAACAATCCCACTATAGTTTTACCATAAAGTAGAGTAATTTTTTTGGTAACCATTTTACTCATGTATATTTCATCATGATAAATATAACATAGTGATATATTTGAATTTTTTTTAACCGTAACATGGTTTTTAGCTATATTAATCTAGCTAAAGATCACAAATAATAAATGTATCAAAATATAGGCAATGTTAAGATAATCATAAAGGCTGCATTTCTTCCACAATAATAATTATACATGTTTATCCATGAATGATACATCATTACAGCTAGTAGCATTGTTGTATAATTAATAAATAATATGTTATTCCATTAATGATGTTAATAATAATACATGATATAAAGCTCCATGGAACATGAGTCTCCATGACTCAAGAGTCTCCACAACTCAAGTATCTATCTTCAATCTCAAGTTTATTCACTAGTGAAACACTATTGTGGGGAGGGAGAGCATAATCTTATCTCTTTTACACACCAACCATATAAAATAGATCCCCTTCACTATCCACCATTGATGGACAACACTCCTTTCTATAGATGGGTAGATAGAAACAATGCAATAATCTAGAGTGATAACTAGAACCCATGTACTATAAGATAACTAATACATGTTATCTACCATATATAAATCCATTATAACATGATATCATAAAAACATGTAAACTATATCAAACATGTGAAATGATAATGTTAAAATATAGACATTACTTTGGCCATAGTTTTTAAATAGTTAATGATATCATGGATCAGTCAATTTCCTACACACCACTTGATTAGATTACACTATCTCTATTATATTAATTTTAATATGTAATTAGGTGAAGTCCCTATCACTAGATTATGTATATGTGGTAATATTAGATAAGCATAAATACATATAAACACATAGATTCAAATAGCATATTCTTATCAGCAAATAGAGAATATGCTAATATCAAGAATATCAATGCGTACATCTAGTCCATTAAATGTAATGTAAAAATCTAATAAAAAATTCATTTATCACCAAATAATAATCATAATCATAAATGATACCTATTATAAACATACCAATTAGGTACATTTCACATATAGGAAACAAGTTGCTAAATATCACAAAGTAATATAAATGTTATATTTTATCCATGAAATTTAAAACATAAGTCACATCTAATTTTTTAATTCATATAAAAATAACCAATTCAATAATAAAACATCATGTTTAAATAGTTATTGAATAACTAAACACCACCAAAATAGAACCAAAATAATCATATACACCCATATCTATGTATTCAACAATTATTCTATATCAAATTATTCTACTAATTGAGTTTATGCATTTACATATTATACCTATAGATTGGAAATATTTTCCAGTCTAAATGTAACACATGTATGTGCATGTATTAAGAATATAATCACTATATATATATATATATATATATATATATATATATATATATATATATATATATATATATATATATATATATATATATATATCAAACAATTGGCTAATATTTTGCATACACTCTTCTAATTATTATTAATTCATTTGACCATACATTAAAATATATAAGATAATATTTCATATAATAAGGGATTCCTAAATCCCTATTAACTCTATTATGAAACTCCTATAATAAATAATATGATATATTGTTATAATATATAACAATATATCACAACAATAATATTCTAACAAAGTTACCATAATAATCATATACTTACAACATTCTAGTAGCTAAAAACTTGTTACTATTTATATCATGGTAGATATCAGCCTTACTATTTACCATCCTGTTAATACCATAATGTAAAAGTTATTTCTAACATTCCCCCCTCTCCCCCATATTTTTTACATGGTGCAAAAAATATTCACACTCTTAGCTGTAATATGCTCACCTCTTTTAATATGCCTTATTTGGCTCATGACCTTGATAAAGAGAGACTAACTCCTCTCATGGTTTTACAAGTTTACCACAAACCTTGAAATGAATAAGAACACCATCTACCTCTAAGAATTGGCATAGACTTGTATACCACTACATACTCACAAGTCTACATACTACTAACATAATCGTGCTACACATGACCACTATATATGAAGGAATGCATCCCATATTTATATTACATGACCAAAATGGACATGTCATTGAGGGTCATCTCCATAAATAATTAAGGTAGTTTTGGGATCTCTGCAATAGCTACTCTTCTAACTGTTGCCAAAACACTATTCACATCCTAGTGGTTTTTTAGATGTCTACCATAAACCTTTTAAAGATCAATGAATTGACTTACATTGGTGCTTTCTATCCTTTTGAAATGTATTCACCTCAGGGAATCATGTTTGGAATTTTCACATAAATTACAAATCATGAATAGGTATTATTATTTTTTTCATATTTTCAAACCTATAGTGGAAATAATAAAACACACAAAACTGAAAGTAACCCACCACATTATGCCACCAAAACATAATGTGACCCTGTCATTGGAAACTTATGAGAGTTCAATGATAGACCTCCAACATTCATGTAGTCTCCATCATCTAGTATGTTTCTACTCACTCAGTACATGTGTTGAAGAACCTCATACATAATTTTTTGTAGGGAGATTCCCCTCATAATGTAGATGTCACATACAAGCAAAAATGCATCTGTAAGGCAATTTTTTTATTTTTACAATTTTGATAATGGACCCAAATTTTTTTGACTTAATACTTAACATTTTTAAAAATTTTGATGAATTTTGACTTTTTATGACTTTAACTCTTTTTGACTTTTTTATTAAGACTAACATCTCTTAATACATAATTCAACTTTAATAATGTTGACTAAATTACTTAACTAACACTATATTTAGAACATAATAAAAGAAAATTAATTTTTAAATACTATAAATAAAATAAACAAAACCTAAAGACTATAAACCCAACTGATTCTTTGGACATAAAAGACTTGATTAAAAAAAATGACTCTAAAGATATAAGGCTCAAACTAAAAAGACTATTGAGTTTGTGAAGTTAATAAATTCAAAATTGATTCTAATAACATGATGAAATTTTAATGAAAGACTATTATTAGAAATTTGACCAATAAATCAAAACTAACCTATGATATTAAACAAATGTTTTACTAAAAACTAATGACCAATGAATTGACTAAAAAAACTAAAACATTTATCTTTTAATGCATATCATTCATGCATGGTGATGTAGGGAAGGACCAACCATAATGAATATAACAACATGGGTGGTGTTTGTAATCTTAATTGGTAAGAATCAAGGTAAGTTAGATGTGTAGGTGGCTAAGTCACTTTTGAATTCACCATCCAATGTAATGACAGATGTGTAGGAAAATAATATAGATATAATTGAGCTCAAAATTAGATTAATTCTTACATATGGAGATCAAATGTGATGGTGCAATGCACTATGGTATACCCAGTGTGATGACTATTCTTGCTTGATAATTATATTCTTAACAAAAAACCATGTACTACATGATGTTGGTTGAGAAAACCTATTCTGAGTAAAATCTATGTAGAATGCAAGGCAACCCTGATGTGTGTGTTGAGATTGAATGAAGTTGGAAAATATGTAAGATAAAAACACCTTTAATCAATCATGAAATGTGAGTTAGGTATATGCAAATAGTTACATGATGTCATTCAAATTTGATTCCACATGAAGGTGGTAGTAGAAACAGTATAAATTTTACGTAGATCATAAGGTGATCATAATAGATATAACATGCAAAAAATTCATAAGAATACACTCTGATCAAAGATCTCTAAATGACATAAATAGGGGATAACAAGATCATGAGAAATAAGATTGGAAGGCAAACTCAATAAATGAATAATCTATACTCTCTCCAAGTAAATATAGGCCACCATAAATCAAAATAGATCTACCTATAAAATCTTCATACCTCCATTAAATAAATAGATCCCCTACTCTAATACCACTATTGATAATGGGAAGAGAGCTGAATAGGAAATTAAATCATGCAAAGAGAATTATTTCAACACTCAATATTTTGCATGCACTATTCTAATTCTTATTATGTCATTCCATACAAAAATATAGGATAATATTTCCTATAATAATGGATTCCTAAATCCCTATTAACTCTCATATGAACTCCTATAATAAAGAATATGATATATTTTTATACTATATAATAATATATCACAAAAAAAAAATTCTAAAAATGTCATCATATTAATCATATAGTTATCACAATCTAGTAACTAACAACTTGTTATTGTTTAACTCATGGTAAATATCAACCTTACTATTTACTATTTACCATACCATAAATACCATAATATAAAATCTTTTAAGTTTGAAATGGTTTCAAGATTTAATACATAAAAAATAGTCATTCTATTTAGGGTTTACCAAGGTTAGATGTGGAGTTATATGGTTGGTCAAGCCAACAATAATGATATAAATTAATCCCTATATTATTTTAAACCTTGATAAACAAATAAACCCAAAAACCCTTTTATTTAATTATTTCAAAATTCCATAAACATAACATATAGCAATTGTTAACTACTATACTTGCACCTTTGTGAAGGTATTTTCAAGCCTTCATAATCAGAAGTAACATGGATATAGTCCTAGGATTTGGTAGCATAATATATGGATTGAATTTTTATAGTTTAAGGTCTATCTCCCCTTGATGTATCAGTTAGGATCTCTACTCTACACTACCAACTTGCAAGGGAAAAGATAAGAAAGTGCACTAAAAAAAAAACCTATCTCATTAAAGTGATAAACCAAAATATGTCCTAAACTTATGTAATATAAACTAAAAATGTTAAACAATAACATGGACCTGACTGCACTTCTCAAAATAAAGACTCCAAACATCAATATTTCACATGGCAGCACAACTTAATGGATGATCTAAGACAGCTAATCAATAGGTCTCTCAAAGACACTAAGGAAATATTACACTTGCCAAACATAATTTTTTTTTAAACAAAACTATGTAACATCTAAGGATGATTTAAAACCTTCAAATAGGTAAAGAGGAGAGGATAACATGAAAGTAAGCATGCACTATCACATTTATTTATGAACTAACCATGAACATAAACTAGTCACAAGATTTGGGGAGGCATGAATTAAATATTATTCATTTAAAAGAGGTAAGTACAAGTGTTTTTATAATAATGTCCTTACCAAAACATAGGTTAAGTATTGCTAAAGTTAGAAACATAGGCTTGCATAGAGAGAGAGAGAGAGAGAGAGAGAGAGAGAGAGAGAGAGAGAGAGAGAGAGAGAGCTCAAAATGTTTACATTTTTTGGATCCATAATAAGAGTGAAATTACTGTAAGTAGTTTTCATATTTATAACCTCTTACTTATGAACCATAGCTAAGAGTGATAGTAGGTCACTATAGTGTATTCATCTTAGAGGGGTATGTTATTGCATCTATTTATCAAATTAAAAATTCAATGGAGACAAATAGTTTTGAGGGTGGTTTGTATATTTAAATTATCTCCTTTTTATGGTGGTTTCATCGATTAACTCATCTCTATGAAGTGCTTTAATTTGGAGGAAAAGTATCTTGGTGTATAAGCTTTCCTAGTCAAACCTAGTCCAAGTTTCTATTTTGTCTTCATGGTGGTAACTCTTAGAGGTTTATAACACTGAATAACTCATGTAATATCCCTCAATTTCATGGATTTCATTTGAATTTTTTTAAATGTCTTTATGTTGATATTATTCAAGTGTGATACTATTTCGAGATATGATCTATGTTTGAGTAGTCTATTATATGTCTAATTATTGAATTTATCTTAAATACTAGTAATAAATTAGGGTATAATGTTATAAGATGATATTTTAATAATACAAGTGTATAAATATCAATATAGTAAGCTAAACATATCCTCTAATGATAAGTCATAAGTATTTCCTTCGTATGCAGTTATATGGACTATAGAAGTAGATAGGAGAAGCTTGGAACTATGGAAAAGACTTAGTATATATCCTCATACCTTCATATGTCTATGATTTCCTACTACTATCATCTAGGGATTCCAACTAACTAGAATATCCAATTCTCTACACATAGATCTTGCATATAAATGGGGCACCTAGAGGTCTGTATAAACTATAGGGTGATTAGAAGTTTATAGTAGACATTTTCAAAAGTTTAGAAGCTCTATGAGCTCTTGGAAGATTAATAAGAAAGTGTCATGGAATTAACATTGTTGAAATGAGATGAGGAACTCAAGAAGTGGCTTTATTAACCCTTAAATTGTCAAGTAGTGACCTACACACCCTATGCCTATAAGTCCTCATTTTGGACCAAGATCAACATATAATCAACACAAAAACAAATATAATACAATGAAACCTTCTCTAAGTTTTACTTTAAAATATCATGAACTAGAATACAAACCCTTGAAGAATAACTGTCACTTCTAAGTGAGGGTAAAATAGATTGAGATCATAATCAAAGAGGCACCTACAATGTTAGAGGTACAATAACTAAGAGGGGGGTAAATCAGTGATGAAAGATAATGAAAAATTCAATTCCAATCCTTTTAAACCCTTAATCAATCACCATAAGAATTCAAAATGCATACAAGTCATTCATAATAATGAATAAAAGGATGATGTAAGATCAAACCCACAACATATGAATTATGTTTTAAACCCTCATGGTAAATAAAACCTAGTCTTAGTCCTAAAAATACATGGATTACTTGTCCTAAAAAATGATCAAAAACATGAGGAGTTTTATTGAAGCACTCGCTTCATAAAGAACACCCACCCTTAAGCATTAATAAGCACTAACTTATTATATATGTTGAACACCCACACAACACCTATGAAATAAAATAGCTCCATAACACTAATTTCCTTTTAATATGATGTATAAACAATTTATAATAACTCTATTTCAAACATTCACACTCTTAAACTTGCACACACAAGTAGTGCATCCAAAATACCCTTTTGAATCACTCTATGTCTCTTCACTCATCTTCATTCTAAAATATTGTAATTACATTGTTATGGCATCAAAATTATTACCTAAATGTCATAAACACAATACTAAACCTTATCTAATATTAAATAAATCCACTATACACATTCTTTCTCTTCATTCACTTCTCTACTCTCTTTTTATTTGCCACTAAAAAATCTAGAAACCATCAGCCTTGATTTTAGTCATTATAGAGCCTTCATGAATAACATCTTATTGGTAAAAAAAGACTTGAATTAACCCTTAAGGCTTATATTAAATTAATACATATCTAAATACTACCCTCATAGGTTGGTCATAACATCCATGGGTCACCCTTAAATAGTCACACCATTTAAATAGGCCTTAGTAGGCCTTATAGGTCTTATAGAGACCTATTCACCTCTTTATCACTTCACCAATAAAATTAGTAACACAAGAACACTAAAAAATGCATATATCTATTCCATATAACCCCTAAGGCACTTTCAAGTTATTATATCCATCACTACAGTCCTATGCATATGCACAATCTTCTCAATCAATAGTCATGTACACATGAATGAATAAATAGTAAACTTATAGGCATTTATTAATACTAAATATAAAGTAGTAAAACGATAAAAATATACATAGATGATCCTCATGGAGTATACAACACTATCCAATAGTTAATTCACCTTGAAACATCCAAACACCACCAAGACAAATACAAACATCTCTTTTGGGTCACTTATAGAAGATGCTCAAACACCTAGTCAACTTTGAAGCTAAACAACTACAAATTTATGAATATTAAAACCTTCTAGCCAATTTTTGTGGATATCACTTCAATTCCTTTACAAATTTTATTTTTATACCACCTTCAAATTCATCTTCCATTAAAATATAAAAACAAAACAATCAACACTAGTTTTCCTTTGTTAATTTGAATATTCAAATTCCAACGGTCACTATGTAATGCAAATACTTTAGACACGTGTATTCATCTCATTCCCCATGTAAAATTTAGACATGTGTCATCAATCTACTCACTCAGTCTAATTTTCCAAGATGACTAAGAGAACCTAGACCTTCACATGATTGATATGATGAATTCCTCACTTCCACAAGAACACAAATCCCCCTTGTCACCTCATATGACTTATGCAATAGTAACATAACATCAACAACATTTTATATCATCCCAAAGACCTATACACATTATATTCAATCTCAAATCCACTTTCAACCTATCACTTTATCATTAATGCATTATGTGCTAATATCAATGACAATCAATGCATATCAAGAACATGATAAAAAATCTCCCCCATTTTCATTTATGGAAAACACCTTTCAGAATGATCTCTCCAAAGTGTGAAAATACTTCATTCTAAACTTTCTCCCCCTTTGACATTAATTACAAAGGGTCTCTTTCTGAACATGCTAACTTGATCTTTGGATCTGACAAACTATTCATAGAGATTAGAAATCTCCCCCTAAAATCATGATCATCTCATATAACCTATTATCAAACCACACTCAAACACACTAGCTCCTTAGAATTGAAACATCTCACATATGCCCCCCTCACTCTATGCATACCTTGCATATTATCAATTGAAGATAACATACCTCTATCTAAATTTCTCCTTGATTCTTAGATTATAGAAAACATTCCCAAACTTCACATGCTCCTCAATAAACCTGAGTTATATCCCCTTAACTCCAAATACCTTCTAATGATTTATAGATAAAAAAATTACTCCCAAGCTTTGTCTTATATATTCAAATGTTTCCATTGTCAATGGTTTATCTTATATTTTTCAATTTGTTCTTTTTTAGGCACATACTACAACTTAACTCTTTGATTACTCACTTTTTCTATCAAGAAATGATAATATAATAGGAGTGTGTTTAGTTTTTAAATGCATAACATGATTATTGGAGATCCTAATTGCATAGTATTATCATAATATATATGACAAGGTCCATTTTGTCTTACCTTATATTATTTTAAGGTTGGTTTCATCTCCATTACCTTAGTACAATAGGAATCAGTAAGTATATATTCATATTCTATAATTGATAAAGATACAAAAGCTTGCTTCTTGTTTAACCAAGACACCAAGCATTCACCCATGAAGAAAATACCACCACTAGTATTCCTCCTATCTTCTACACATCCCACTCAATCTACATCAATGTATGTTTTTAGATTGAATTCTTTGCTCCTAGGGTAACATAAACCATACTCTATTGTGCTCTTAAGATACCTCAAGATACTTTTAACTGATTTCAATTAACATTCTCTAGGATTAGCTTAAAACTTTCCTACAAGTCGTAGTACATGTATGATATCAAGCCTAAATGTAGTAGAGTATAAGATACTTACAAGCATGGATCTATACAAAGTTTTATCAACTTTTGGTGGGTCATATTGTTTACTTAACTTGAACCCTATGATCACTGAATTACTAAATGGCTTACAATTCAACATGTCAAACTTCTTTAGCATATTATTTATATATTTTGTCTATGAAATAAATATTCCTACTTAAGTTTGGCTAGTTTTTAATCCTAATAAGAAGGAAATGTCTACCAACATTGACTTTCAAACTTAGTCTTCATAGCATCTATAAATTCTCTACTCATGTTGTCATTATCAAAACCAGAAACTATGTCATCAACATAGACTACAACTAGTAATTCATGAGTGCCATATATCTTAATGTACAAATTTATATCAACTACCCCTCTTTTGAATAATTGACTCAATATATACTTGTCTAATCCATCATAGCAATCTCTAGGAGATTTTTTAAGACCATATAAAGCCTTCTTTAGTTTTCACACATAATCTTGATAACTTATCATTAAAAAACCTTCAAGTAATTCAATGTAAACTTCTCCATGTAAGTTTCCATTTAAAAATGCAGATTTTACATCCATTTGTTAAAATTTGAAACCCTTGAATCTTTCATAAGATACAAAGAGTCTAATTGATTCCATTATTGCCACAAGAATAAATGTCTCATTTAAATATATTCCTTCAACCTGAGCATATCCTTTACATACCAGTCTAGCCTTATTTCTTTTAAACTCTCATTTCTCATTCATCTTGTTTATGAATACTCCCTTGGTTCCTATCACATTTTTATCATTTGGCCTTGGAACCAAATCACATGTTTCATTATTTACTATTTGATCAAGTTCCTCATCGATTTCACATGACCAATTTTCATCTTTGCTAGCTTATAATAAATTTTTACTTTTAATCGTGGATAATAGAGTTGTGTCTTATTGATTCTGATTGACCAATATTCCCCTTCAAGTCTCTAGACTATCATTCACATTTACAATAACTTATGAAATAGGATGATCTTTTTGTAATATTCTATAAGGATTTCTAGTGTCCTACCTCACCTCTTCCTCTTCATCATCTAATTGATCAGGTATGCCATCATCATTTGAAATAAGATTCTTAATAGTGTCATTTATCTATAAGATAAGCTTCTTGATGGCACCTACTTCTTAAAATATTATATTAGACCTTTTAAAAACATTGTGGAGTCTTTTATTAAAATATTTGTAAGTAAAATGTATGGAGTAATAACCTAAGAAGATGCCTTCATCAGACCTTGACTAAAATTTACCAATATTTTCTTCATCTCTCTTGATAAAATACTTACTCTCAAATATTCTAAAGTTTTTGGCATTGGTTTCCCTATTCTTCCATATATCATATGGAGTCTTATCACAATTTTCCCTTATTTCACATCTATTTAAGATGTAAACTAATGTATTAGTAGCCTCTTCCCAAAAACTATTTGATAGTTTGGAATCTTGAAGCATTTTTCTAGTTATCTCTTGCATAGTTCTATTTTTCCTTTCAACTACCCCATTTTATTATGGTGTCCTAGAAAAAAATATTGTCTTCTAATTCCTTGTTCTTCACAAAAGTCACCAAACTTATAAGACCAAAATTATCCTCCTCTATCTGATCTCATACACTTGATTCTTGATCTTTATTCATTTTCAACAAGATCTTTGAATGCTTTAAACTTTGAAAAATCTTCTATTTTATCTTTAAGTAAATATATCCAAGTAATGCTAGTGATGTCATTAATTAAATCATGAATTAATTATTACCTTGAATGACTTGAGTTCTTGTAGGTGCACATATGCCAATGAGGATTAACTCTAATGGAACTATGGTGAAATTATCATTAGGTTTTTAGTTTCTTTTGGTTTGATTCCCATGAAGGCATGCATTACAAAGAGTATGATGAATCTTAGTGATTTTAGGCATATGCCTTTCTATCACTTTTGAACTTATCCTCACTAAATTGTCAAAGTTTAGATGTGAAAGTCTTTTATACCAAAGCCAAATTTCTCTAATTGATTAATGAAGTACTCCTCTTTATTCGATTCATGGAATATATACAAGTTATTATTTTCCTTGTGAATGTTTAAAAATAATTTTTTAGACTTGGCTCAACTCACTTCACACCCTTTATCATGAAAATTTAGAGTGTTTCCCTATTTACACATTTGGGTAACACTTAGAATATTGTGTTTCAAACCATCTACATATAAAACATTTTCAATTCTAGTGTGACCATTATCTAAGCCTTCCCAACTATGTTAGCATAATTTTTGTCACCAAATCTTACTGATCTTGAATTATGTTTTTTGAGAGAGATAAACTTGCTCTTGTCTCTTTTCATATGACTTGAGCATCCACTATCTATATACCATTTCTTATTATCATCCATTTGAGTATGCAAGGTGGTTTGAACAAACAGGTATTCTTCTTTTGGTGAAATATCTAAATCAAGCTTCTTATTTTATTCAATCTTGTATTTGTCTTTATTGAACCACTTGATGGTGTCAATGATTTGAATGTCTTTTTCCCAAAATTCTCTCTTATAGTACTTGGCTATGTGTCCTTGTTGATTGTAGTTATAGCATATAACCTCATTTTTCCTCCTTTAAGAGTAATTATAGTCCCTATATCTATGACCTTATTCATTTCAAGAATAAAAATATCTATTAAAGACATAACTATAGGTTTTTATGTCAGTGATCCCCTTAGCTTGACCACCATTCACCCAAGACTTGTCATCCTTGAATTATTTCATAGATCTAGAATTCTACTTATCTTTAGATAAAATCACCTCTATATATTTCATACTTTCACCTTCCAAATTATCCATCCTTTTATTTATGCCTTTATTCATTGTGTCATTCTAATTCTTGATTATTGATGTTATTTTATCTTTTTTTGTCTTCACACCATTAATGCTTACAATAATCCCATGATACATTAAGGAAGTCAGATATGAAATTTTAATCCCTTTCTTATTTTTCAATATTTAAATATCTTCTTCTAGACATTATTTCACTTGATTTAGACATTTTATATATGATAAGTTACATACTATTTCACCTTGAAGAAATATCTCATCCTCTTAGTCATCTATTGTACCTTTGATCACCTTAAATTAGTTAAATTTCCAAAGACGTTATGGCTATGATACTAATTATTAGAGGTAAAATCACTAAGAGGGGTTAAATTAGTGATAAAATATAATCCAAAATTCAATTCTAATCCTTTCAAACCCTTTATCAATCACCAACAGTATTCATAAGGCATACAAGTCATTCATAACAATGAAGAAAAGGATGATGCAAGAATAAGGATACAACACATAAATTATGTGGGAAAACATCATGGGGAATAAAACCCACTCTAAATACTACAAAAACATGGAATACTTTTCCTATAAAATGATCACAAACAAGAGACCTTATATTTAATCACCCACTTCACAAGGAGCACCCACCCTTAAGTATGAATAAGCATCAACTTATTCTAGATGTTGAGCACCCACACATCACCTATGAAATAAAATAGATACAAAAATTTTATTCCCTTTAAATATAATGGAGAAATAATTTATAAAACCTCTCTTTCAACCCTTCACACTCTCAAGATTCCATAAATAAGTAGTTCATCCAAAAGACCCTTTTGAATCACTCTAGATCTCTTTGCTCATCCTCAATATTCAATCTTCTAAGTATATTATTATGACATTAGAATTATGAAATATAGTTCATACACAAAATCCTCAACCTTATATACTCTTCAATCCATCCACTAGTAACACTCTTTCTCTCTTTATTCACTTCTTTACTCTCTTTTTATTTGCCACTAAAAAATCTAGAAACCATCACCTTCGATTTCACTCTTTATAGAGCCTTCATGATTAACATCTCCTTGGTCAGAAATAAGACTTTTATTAACCCTTAAGTATTATATTACACTGATAAATAAATAAATATCACCCTTTTAGGTTGGTCATAGCATCCATGCGTCACCCTTAAGCAACTATACCTTTCAGATAGGCCTTAGTAGCCCTTATAGGTCATATGGAGACCTATTCACATCTTAAGAACTTCACTGAGTAAATTAAAAATACAAGACAACTTAAAAATAAATATTTATATTAAATATAACCTATAATACACCTTATATTTATTATATCCATCACTACACTCCTCTACATATGCACAATCTACTCAAACAATAATCTTGTACACAAGAACATCATGAATGAATAAATAATCAGCTTATAGGCATTTGTTCATACTAAATATGGATTGGTAAAACATACAAAATAAACATATATTATACTCATGGAGTATACAACATTATATAATAGTTAATTGACCTTGAAACATCCAAACACAATCAAGATAAATATAAACATCCTTCTTGGGTCACATACAGAAGATGGTCAAACACACAATCAATTTTGAAGCTCAATAACTACAATTGTATTAACATTGAAAAATAATAAATAATTTTTATTTATATAAACTATATTCATTAAAAACTTTAATTTTTATACCACCCTCATATTCATGTTCCATTAGAATATATAAATAAAATAACGAGCACTAGTTTTCCTTTGTTAATTTGAATATTCAAATTCCAACAGTCACTATGTAATGAAAAAAAATTAGACAATTGTATTCATCTAATTCCCAAAAGAAACTTTATCTAATATGATCTAATATGATCTATTGATATTATTTTTAGATTCATGATATTTAATTTCAATATCTGGCCATTGATCTTTTGATTTGTACTTTTGAGATAATGACACTTGGCAGCCTTGCATGCCTTCTATGTATCCAGCTATCATTTCTCAGCTCTTATGCCACCTGGAAGCCCTATGTGCCTTATATGTACCTGAATGTTAGTATCCTCTCTTATTCCACTTTTCATACCCACATGTAATCTATTATTAATGACTTATTAACTTGATTCACACTGTTGATATGCTACTAAATCACTGTGTTTGCGGCAACTATCATCATTATATTCAATCTCAAGAACCTTTAACTTATTAAACTCATGCTTGTTATTATATCTTAATATACATGATTAAACACTTGATGTTAGATCCCTGATTTGATAAAGTGATTTTTTAAAACTTGGTATCCCTATAAAACGTTCACTTGATATTGCAAAATTAACTATGGAAACTATTGAAATCTACTTAAGAGGCCAACTTTTCACCTTGATATCTTTTACTACACACCACCTCTCGACCTAAAACTTGAACCATGAGATATTGGTGAAAAAATTATTAGACCCATGTGAACAGATCATTCTAAATATACCATACATGTGAATTTTTACATCATCAATTTATTCATTCAACATGATTTACCAATATTATTAGGAGAACCTAAACCTTCACAAGACTGTTCTGATGAATTATTTCACCTTCATGAGAGAAAAAGGTCCTCTTGTCACCTCATATGACCTACTCAATAGGAACATAACATCAAAAACATTATATATCATCATAAAGACCTATATACATGATATTTACTCTGAAATCCACATGAAACCTATCACTTTGTCATTAATGCATTATGTACTAAGATCACCTCGACATCAATGATAATCAATACTTCTCAAGAACATGCTCAACATACAGGACTTATATATGGTAAACATAGTCTAGGGTTTGAATAAGCTAAGAATATCATGGACTCTACATGTATAATGAAGTTAACCCCATCAGTTTGAATATTTTCAAACATCAACATATTTTGAAAAGACTATGTTTAGATTGTATGCTCAAGCATAGCCTTAATGAGAACTTACAGCCATGCCTTGAAAGGTGTGAAGTAAAATGCATAAAATAAATAGGTAGAAGTGTTTCATAAATGATTTAAACATAATTGGTATCTCAACCAATTTTGGAATCATTGAACATGACCACTAAACTAGAAGTAAATACTTTAAAACTCCTTTAAATATTCCTTACCGTAAAAGGCAAGTTACATGCATGTTTAAAAGAAATAGTCCATCTTCAAGATAAAGAAAGGGATAGAGATGTTTTAAATGGGTTTTGAGGTTAAATTTAATATTCAAGACAAATTCAAAATCCATTGAGAGGATCATTGATGATAAGAATAATCCCGAAATACATGTCCACACCCTTAATGCACCTACAGGCTACAAGTTAAGACAAGTTGGTGCTAAACCTAAAGTGAAGAATAGGGATGATAAAAAAGACACTAAGGTATTTATTAGTGGACACAAAGTTTCATAAGTTCATGTAAAAACTAAATAAAACACAAGATGAATCAAAATTGAGTTGAAATATATATGCACAGTCAAAAGCAACTACATATATACTTGCGTTCTATGAGATTCTACTTGATTTGAGGATAAAGTGAGGAATATGAGTAAGTTTGAAATAGTTAATTTATAATTATCCATAGTTTCATGAATATCTCAATATAACTACTTAGACGTGATGATAACAAGGTGAAAATTCCAAAATTATGTCTAAGACATAATGGATCTCTAAAACACACATAGGCCTACAACTAGTCATGAGGAAGATTAGAGTTTTGAGGGCCTATAGGCATAACCACACTTTTAAAATTGGTAAATAATATGTATATTATGGGATTAATATTTTCATGGTCCCATCAAGGTCACACTAATAGCATACATACCCACTATTTTATCTCAGACCTTGCCCACTCTATTGGCAAGGGGTAGTCTTGAGACCAAGGGGTTTGTTTGGACATAAGACATAAAAAAAGTATACCATACACCATGGAACATAATTGAGTGAATAAGTAGACACATATAGGTTAGAATAACACTATTATATGGCACAAAAGAACTTATTTTTCAACTCAAATGCACTAAAGAACTAGCAAAGAAATGACAAACTTAAACCCCAAACACCATGACTATTACACAAAATGAATATAAAGGGGTAAAAATAAATAATTAATAATTAATAATCATGTGGAATATTTTTTTTATGGTTTCTAACTTCTCCTAGTAGTGAGATTAATTTTTGATGCCAAAAACTCAATTTTGACCTCTCTAAAGTTTAATATAGCTAAACATGCCACCTAAGGAACAACTTCACATACTCACACCATATACAACACTTTTCATGGAATGATAAGTGGGTGAGAAGGTCAGTAAATAAATTTTTACAAGTCTAAGGAGGTAGGTTTGTGCTATGTTCTTTATGAAAAATAGTTAAGACCCCAAATAGGTCTTAAATCCTTATAAAACCCCAATAATGACAATCAAGGAAAATATACCTCAAATGCCCATATAATGCCATAGTTTTGTCTTGAAAGCAATTGGATTTTTTTTAATAGTCCATTTATGTTCTAAACATGTATTTTTATGTTGATGTCACATGCACTAACTATAGTAAATGCCTTCTTTTGGATGTTCTTTGGTGAATTTTAGGTGTTTTGAGTAAAATAATCTCCCTAATCATTGTATGAGGTCATTTGGGATTTTTAATAATTAAAAATTCTAAGAAACTTCATAAGAGATTCTATAGGTTGTAAAAATAGGCCCATTTTCCAAGGTAGTCTCAAACATGCTCAAAATGAGACTAGGTGACAAGGTGATTTCTTGGTTTACATACTTTCATAGGGTCTCCAGACCCAAAAATTGACATGGAGGTTTTTGAAAGAATATGGAAATTTAATCACATTATTTTAGAGGGTTTCACAAGTGTGGTATCTCTATAGATCAAGATTTATACTTTCTAGGCTAGGAGGGCTAATTAGGCCTAATTGGAGAGAGAAATAACAAAAAAAAGAGTACCTACACTTAGATTTTTATCATGAAATTTTGTATGGAGTTGTAATGGAATATATGGTACTCAAAAATGTTCCAAAATTTCCATTTTGATCCATAAAATCTTATAGATGATGAGATTTATAGGCTTTTAAGGCTATAAAGAATGTGAAGGAAAACAAGCAAAATGAGACAAATCACATCTTTTAGAATACTTAATGGTTCCAATTATATTTTTTAATTTCTAATATGTTATGGAAAATCCATACATGTAATATATTTTCTTTATTCAAAGTGAAACTCAATTTCTTTCTTATGCCTCTTTATTCATGAAGGAGTCAAGTAGTCAAAACACCCAAATGGATGCATAAAAGCTATTAAAGAGGGATTATTGAGTTTTATAATTGGTTTAAAACCACTTGAATAATATTAAAAAGTGAAACTCAATTTTACCTATTTTTTAGGAGGAATATTCGTTCTTCAATACGAACATGTGACCAAGAGTGTAGTTGTGTGCAATCAAAGATCTAGGAGGTTGTATGGGTTAAAAGAATAGAAATTAATTCTAAAATACTCCTTAAAATTTAAATACAATCCTCCCTTAGCTTATATTCCATTTTAATAAAAAGGGTGGATGAGATATATTCAAGGAAATATTACATGTCAATTGGCGAAGGACTAATTAAATGATCTCTCGCTCTCTCTCTCTCTCTCTCTCTACTCTCTCTCCTTCTCTCTCTCTCTCCTCCTCCTCTCTCTCTCATCTCTCTCTCTCTCTCTCTCCTCATCTCTCTCATCCTCTCTCTCTCTCTCTCTCTCTCTCTCTCTCTCTCTCTCTCTCTCTCTCTCCTTAAACTTTAAATA
>JARHVA010004841.1:0-130000 GCA_037957365.1 Torreya grandis | reverse complement strand
ATCCTCTTCCTAATCATAAAGATATTAATGACAACCCTACTCCTTCCATAAATAGTGTTGACAACCTTATAGACTTCACCAATGAAGAAAACATGGTAAGTGTGAATAACATATGAAGGGTATTCACTTTTATTAATTTTAATGAATCACACACACCAAACCCATCAAATATTCTACATCACTCAAGGCTCTTCCCCATATCATCTCATGGAGGTTGGGCAAGAGGACCTTATATCTTTCCAAGGCCCACTTCCAACATCTCAACTAGATAATACCTCTCACACTATCTCTTCCATTACCCCAACATATACACACATAGACAACATTACCCAACCTTTCAAAAGTATTTATTCAACCCAACCACAAGAAATACCTTAATTAACTATCCCTCAATCTAAATACAATCAATCTATTTGTCTTCAAACTAAACCAACTACATATTACCAATAGAAGTTTGACTACACTTCCAATCCTCCTTCCTAGGATCTCCTACAACATTACATGCTTATATCCAATAATCCCCCCATGGATTATGATGAATGATATCCCATAGAATAAATTTCTCATCTCCCATCTCAAATACCTTTTCTTTAACTAATGTGAACTTCCCCACATCATCATAATTGTCTGATGCAATTATTATTTTAAATGAACATCCCTCATCCTCCCCTAGTAGGACATGAAGATACCTTATTTGGGTCTAAATATAGTATACTAAAATGTGAAGAGATGTTCATACATGTTGATGAAATAATGGACACTTCTCTTTCCCTTAAATTTTGCATTACTTCCATGATTCTTGATGAGATCATGTAGATGATCCTACACTATTTATTATCATATAAATTGGTGATATCCAAGTTAAGTGTGACTTGATTGATGAGGGTTCAAGTAATTACATTGCCTCCCTCAATTTAATTAAAAATATTAGATATTTTGAGTAAAATCTCAAATCCACATGTAGTACATGTCAAGGTTATGATAGAAGACAAATGCCTCCTTTAGGTTGCATGTAGCTTCCTATTATTATTGACATAAAATTTATAATATCTAACTTTACCATTTCTTATAACATCTTGCTTGGTAGAACTTAGACTCATTATATGAGGGGTTTCACATCATGTACATGCCAATGTGTGAAATTTCACCATAATGTTGTTATTTACAAGATTCAAGGAGACACAATTCCTTAGAATTTTGAACCCTTGAATCTCAACCATTAAACCCTTGCCTAGTATCCCATTTAGGGAATCTCAATGTTTTAATTATACTATCAATTCTACCCAAAGTTATAATGGATTCCCCAAAATCATCGAGAACATACCAACTAACCTCCTTGATTATGATGATGATGAGCTAGATGAGATCAACCTCAAGATCAAAACTTTGGATCTATCCCCTTTTCTCATCTCCTAGCTTCTATTATCCTTAAAGTCACATTCTTGTTAGCCTTGCATTGATGATATACCAGTGGTATTAACCAATATTATACATTCTATTCATCATGAAACTTTTGATGAAAATATAATACCTACCTTTACCATAAACATGCATACACCCAATTATGATGATGGTTATACTTTGATGATCCACTTCTAGGAGGACTTGTCTAAGATAGATATGTCAAGATTCTTAAATATAATACTTGTTTATTTCAATATTTTTTTTGTATTATTGTGTTCCTTATTTCATAGTGCCTAATTATAGTATTCTTCCTTTTTTTTCAAGGTAGAGATGGAATGATTATATGGTACACCTATAGTTTTAGTAGAGCCTTTTAGAAGCTTGCTCATGGATCATGTCATGACTTATCCTTACCATTTTGATAGATACCAGTATATTTATAGTTTTATTCCCCCATATATGTTAGCTACTACTCTTAATCCTTCTACATGTCCAACCTCACCCTCAACTAAGCCTATTCTAGTTCATAATCTCATTTTACCTTCAACTGAGCCTAATCTTGTATCTAATTCTTCTTTACCTTTAGACGAGCCCAACCCACTTTTTACACTAACCATACCTTCCCTTGGTGATGGCCTTATTCCTTTTCCACATCTTGATCCCATGCCCTCCCAATGGTATGTTCAACCATATTATGATATTCACAAAGTTTCTAGTCATTAGACCAAAGATTGCCAGTTATATCATCCTTCCTCAGCTTCTACTTCTACACCCAAAGTCAACTAACAAGTTTATCTATTGATTCTATAGCACATATAATATTTATTCCACCCATTATCAAAAAATTTGAAAATATATTAATACATTTCATCCTACCCTTACTCAACCCAAAGATAAGGCTATACCTCCTCCTAAGTTGTTACCTGAGTATATCTCTAAATATGGGGAGTTATGTTATTTTTAACACTGGTGAGGTACCCATCATACTGATTATTATTAAATTATCTAAAAACACCTTCATTATCACATTATGATGATTCTTTCACCTTCTATTCCTTCTTTTATATGTCACCCATGTAAGGAGGCTCCTCCTTCTTCACATGTGGGTCCTTCCCCACCTATGGTTCCTTCTCCACTGATGGTTCTAACTTCTTGTCCTACAGATAAAATTCCTATTATAGAATGTATTCACCTCATTAGTATTATATGCATGAGATCCCTCATGAGAATGATCCTTTAGCTACACCTACATTTTATATTGAGAGAATTTAGAGAGAGTTCTTTTCACAGCTTTCCATGAGGATAAATGAGACTCTGGTTGTCGTTAGGATCATACTTCATAGAGATATTTTAGATGTCATAAATAATATTTGTGGACAAATTTATTAGTATTTAGGAACATAAAATCATGTTATTTCACTTTATTCATCATTATGATTTCAGAATTGACTTATGATCTACTTTTATATATCTTATATCATTTGACTATGTGTTAAATCTGGTTTCACCTATCTATTTCACATGGATCTTTATATTATGCATTATGTTTTGTATATGTTTTCATTTTATTTCAAATTTTCTTATGGAATTTTATTCTTCTTATTTCATATTTTCTTATGGATTCTTTTTTTATTTCCATGATTGCATGCTTATATTTATGAGTTCATTTCTTGCATGGATGTCTTTGTATTTCCTAATGATTTTTTGCTACCTTATCTCAAAAACTTGGATAATTATTATTGTGACTTGGTTATACAAAAATTAATACCCTTATTAATATTTATTTACCATGTGATTAGTTATCAAATAATACATCTCATTGTAATCCTATTTTATTGATTTACTTTGGATGTACCTTTACTCCATTATCTCCTTTCACATACTAAACATATATATGGTTGAAACTTGAGATAACATACTAGTTCATAGGTAAGCCTAAGTGTTTAGTTAGCCATATCTTTGGATACCTATCTTCCTTTAACTAAGGTTTAAAGCTCATTCATGTGTATCACTTCTATCACTCATGTTGGTTATTCCAAATCCATATGGAGGATGAGTGATAAAAGCCATAAAATTTAAAATCCAAATCATTTAAACAAAATGCAACATATAATTTAAAAAGTCAAACCATACTAAAAAGTGTGATTCATAACACATCTCCATTTTATAATCTAAGCTCAAAATCCATAGTTGATCTCATGATATAGTTGAGGTCCATGGGGTGAGGAATGGCAGTAGATTGGGAAAGGAGAATAAAAAGAATCTTTTAGTGATACCTACTTTCTCACACAAGTACCCAATATTCATAGTAGATTGACAGCTTTGTAAGAGGTCCAGAGGAATGGGAAACATGCTATAGGAAGGTAGGTCCATTTTTATTTTCTTGTTCATATAACTAGCATGTGTTTATCTTAGTATCTCACCTATTTTCCTATACAACTTTGTGTTTAGTGTGAATAGACATCCTTTGCATTTTGATGGTCACTAGATTCTTAGCGTTTTTCTTGTATACTTAGTATGCCTCATATTTATTTAGGTTTTCTCATAGATACCTATGCCATGATTTTTACATTCCCTCTTTCATTTACAACATTCCTAATATTTCCCCTTGAGAAATTATATTTTGTTAATTGATAATTCCCCTTAGGGTTTCCCTTTGTGAGTTGGTTTCCCTTTATTTTTACACATTTCTCATTGTGATATATTGTGTATTACATTTGTAAAAAAATATCTATAATTTTTCAAATCATTTTTTATTTTTTATTTTTAACCATGCATGTGTATCACATAATGTTAGAAAAGAAAAAAATCATCTTATATTTCCCATAACATATATAAAATAAATAAATACATGTGCTAGAAAATAAATATATCCATACATCCACATACAAATCCAAATATAACTCATGAGATCAAAATATTAAAATCAATATATATATATATATATATATATATATATATATATATATATATATATCATCTTCATGTGTTTTATATGAAATAAAAAATACAATATCCCTAGCTCTAAGGCTGGGATCCATAATGTCTATCATGTGGCCTAGCCATACTACCCATCAATGCCTATGATTATCCCTCTGAATAGTATGCTATAAAGAGGAAGTCCAAGATCTCAATCCAACAACATGTACCTATATATTATACACTTGGGCCTATACATATCCTATATGGATGGTGGTATCCATATATATGGCTCTCTCCTTATCTAGGGCCTATTAGGCCTATGCCTCACCTGCTCCAACCCCTACCAGTGGTTTTAGCCCACAACTACATGACTATAGTTATCTCATGGCCTCTCCCACTAGTTTAAACCAGCCCATATAAGATGGGTTATATATAACTACATGATCATCTAAAGTGGTAGGGTCATATGGTGTCAGCACCCCATCCAAAATATCATGGTGTGTAACCATAACTAGGGCTCCCCATATGATATCCTCTCTTGTATGGTTTATAAAATAAAAAATAGATAGGAATAATATCACATATATATTTAAAATAATATACCATTATCAAAATACAACTAGTATCTTATATCAAAAATTTAAATCAAAACTGAAACATTTATCACCAGTGCTAGTATTGCCAATAATAGTCTTCCCATATGCTTGCCTATCGAGTACCTCCTCTATTAGCCTCCTTCACACTAGTGTAAAATTATGAGTCAACACTTGATCCTACTATGATAGTATCATCAGGGGTGCCTTTATGGACTAACTATGTCCTAGAGAGGTTTCTAGGTTCCCATGTATAATAACTAACATCTGTGTTTCCTTGCACCGATGGTGCCTTCATCTCTGATAAATATGTGGTGGTCACTGTTGCATTTATTATGCTTCATATTATTCTCTAACATCCAAATCCATCACATATCCCCCTTATATATCCACTAATTCCTAATACCATGCTTGACTAACCCATGGTCTAACACACTAAGGCCTGATCATTGGTATCTCCATAAATACCCCTCTGCCTCCCTTCCCTCTTAGATATCTAGCATGTCATGTCTAATAAGTAGGAAATACTAGCGGGAAACTAGATGAGGGAGTAAAAA
The DNA here is from genome assembly GCA_037957365.1 of Torreya grandis. Taxonomy (NCBI): domain Eukaryota; kingdom Viridiplantae; phylum Streptophyta; class Pinopsida; order Cupressales; family Taxaceae; genus Torreya; species Torreya grandis. The sequence goes on along the minus strand of JARHVA010004841.1, from coordinate 124,524 downwards.
ATATCCTATTAAGCACACCATTGCATGTGGCTCCACCCATGAAGTGTAGTGGCCCATGATCTACACCCATGCCAAGCTTATCACACTGGTCGACCAACTAAGCCATATGGTAGCTATATGTGTATAGGGATGCCACATGATCTCCCCTAATATGATCATATATAATAATTTCAAATGGGGAATAACCCATGATACATGGTCCTATCTACATTGCAAGACCTTAGGTAACCTATTATCAACCATATGGGGCAACCTAGTTGGCTAATACATGGGAAACGTCTCAAATATCCATGTACTTAGAAAAATCACTAGTCCCATGGTCTTATACCCTTTGAAAAATATCCCATACATATCATGCATGAGCTAGACCCAAATGATATCCTAAAAATCATAAAATTCTCCCTGATCTAATATAGACTGTCATAAGGCTATCTCATACAACAATACCTTGCCATCTAACTTGTGACACAACACTCGTGCTATCCCAAGTCCTATCACTACCATATGAATGTCTAGAATGGTCATAATATAAAAATTAAACAAGCTCACCCTCAACCCAAGGTGAATCCTATTTGATCATGTATCCCACTGGGCTAATGCTCATCTCTCATCTTCATCCTCTGGTGTATCAGTAATCACTAGTGTCCTACCTATCAAAAGTCTGTGTAATGCATGGATGTCTTATATAGTGATCCACACCTAAATGGTGCCCCCATCCACCTCTAATTATAAAGTGTTGGTCAACTATTCCCATGCTCCTAGGAACATGAAAATGAGATCAACACTCAAATGGATCTGTTTCATCTCCATGATGCCACCAAAACCCAAGGTGACTAGTTGAGCTCTATCCACATCCATCAAGTGATCCATTAGATTTGGTAGCCATGATGAATCTACCAAGTAACAATATATTTGACATCTATATAAAATATTAGATAAAAAATTATGTATTAGATCTCCATGTCATAAATAATTAAAATGCATTCTTAAAAATTTACAAAATAACTACTTCAATAGTTGGTTTGATTTAGTTTCTTATGTTTTCTAATTTTCATATACAATCAGCCCATTTGATAGTAAATCAACCCTATACCAATCCTTTTAAACACAATCAATTCATTTAATACTAAATTGTCCAATTTAAATTAGCCATTTCTTAGCTCTAGCATACTACATCAAGTCTCTAATACATACTCAACCCTCTTTTACAAACTATAATGGCCACTTAATACTAATTGCATTGGCTAAAAGGTACATAATCAGCCATCTTTTCATTTCTAACTACATCATCCCATTGTTACACAGTCTACCACTTTAAGCAATACTACATCAACCCACTGATATGTGGTTAACCCCTTATTTTTTGCTTGCCTTATGAATTGAGTCAACCAAGTTGACTCTATTATTTATCTATTGTGATTTTTTGATCATTTAACATAAATAACTTAGGCATTTATTGGTCTAACTTATTCCTACCCATTACATAATTCTATCCCTAGTATACCTAAGAATTTCCTAGAATCAATTTCAGTGTCTAGATTTTGCTTACTAGTTAATTTTCCATATCTAACTCAATTTTAAATAAAATTACTCAAAAAAAATTGAAATTCATATTTTCTTACCTACGTGTCACTCACTGAAGCCATTAGGAATCCTCCCCATCTTATCTCAACTATCATTTTCTCACCATGGTTTTTATCTAGTCTCACACTGGGTCTCTCAAATCTTTGTTTTCTCCAAATAGTAAAAATAACAAATGAATTGTTTTTAACCTATTTATATTTACCATTTAAAATTATTTACTTGTCAAATATTTACCACTAAATTCTATTTTTTGATCATAGATTTGTTCCTACTAGCTCTTTTTTTGAATTTTAGTATGTTATGTAATCCTAACATCATAGATAATCTTATCACATATTAGATATATTTTTTTCAAAAATTTCATTTTTTCATTAATTTATACAAGTTTACCTAATATTCCCTCCATTGGACACCTTCACATTTCTTTCACTTCATTCCTTATCTACAACACTAAGGTAAGTAAAGGTATGTGTTTTTCAATTTTGTCCTTTCATTTATCTTACTTCTTACTGCAATTTATTCAGCTTCAACATTATGTGTTTCTATGTTTTTTTCTTGAAGCACCATCCCCTTTTACACCTACGTGACAAGTGATGAGTTTTGAGTGAGGCATATGTATACACATAATATTTTCAAACTTTATCAATTATTGATGCTTTCTCTTTTGTAGGAACTTATTGAGTCTCAATCTCTCTGAGTACATGCCTTAAAGGGTGCACTAAGAAAGGGGTGGGTAGAGCATTGGTGCTTTAAATGATTATTGTCCTTTATACCACCCATTCCATCTACACAATATTATCCTATGAACTTACTTAAGCCTTCAAGCTTTCACCACCTTCATTAGCCCCTTCTTAAGCCTAAAACCTTTTTTGACATTTTTCATTACACTATCAGCCTCATTGACCCTATATTCAAATAGTTAAAAGCACATTATGCATCTAGGTTGGCTCTAGATGACCTAGACTAAGACCTAACTTATTTTTAACAAAATAACAATACAAAGTCAATTGGGTCAACCATGTGGGATAAAATTTTGGAAATGTTTAGGGTTATATTCAACTATATATACACATTCATTTCACCATTTCTAAAAATAAGAGAAGAAGAAAAATATATTATGCATCTGTTTATACATCATTCTAATTGAGGAGCATAATTTAGGGTTTCAATACTTTATTTGGAGATACTAATCTTGTCTTATGAATAATTATTTTTGATGCATAAAGAAGTTTTGTAGCCTAGATTTAGCTTATTCTTTTTATCCTTACATAACAAAATAACCTCTTGCAAATAACCTTGGCCAAGGGAGAGATTGAGGCTCGACAGGTTTGTATTCAAAGCCAAGTATTCCTAACTTTGTTCCTCCTTTACAAGAGTAGATAGATTTACATATATACTTCTCTCCCATGCATTAGGATTTTATATACATTGATGTGAGTATAGATATTATATGCATGTTTTGATTTTTATATTTATTACCCCCACTTTGTGCCACAAGCTTTGGTGAGCACTAGATTAGATTTTAATTGTCATTTATTAAAATATGTTTCTTAAAATATGTTTCTTAACAAGAGGCTTTGGAACCCTCTCTAGTGATGTTATTGTGGTAAGATATACCTTATTTAGGTCTTGCATATCCATCTTGGTCATGACCCCAAATATCTAATGTATCAACAATCAAAAGTGTAAATAGGAATTAGATTCCTTAAGATCAATTAAATTTCCCTTTGTATAAATGTCACTAATCTAGAGAAAATAATACATACAAGGACATACCCAAATGTTCACATATGAAAAGAGAAAGCAATGTTGGCTTAGAGCCTCATGAAAGGACATGTTCAAATGTCCACATATACAAACAAAAAGCACATACAAGGACATGGGTAGATGTCCAAATCATACATAAAATTAACTAAGTGGATTAGATATATAGACTAATGGAATATTCAAATTCTCTTGAGTAGATGTAGAAGCCAAAAGACACAATCAAATATAAACTAGGAAAGTTAGAAATGAAAGTATGCATGAAAATGTGGTATAAATCCATATAAGAGTAAATATATACATAAATTGAGTTTGTATTAGTAGAATTAAATAAAAAAATAGTGTATTATAGAAAATATATAACCTAGCATATCAGAAGTTGTGTAGTATAATGCCCCCAATGGAGGACTATATCAATGTTGAATCTGTGTATGTGACCCTAGTGGGTAAATAGTAGTAACTTTGGATCTATATGATTGACATGAGATATGTAATTATCTAGGAACACTTGACGAGAAAAAGTGAAGCATGTATGTATGATAAAACCAAATACACTAACATAGATATCATATGTAGTAACTAGTGAATATAAGGAATGTAAACTTGGAAATGTATACAATCTAAAATTTGTATTTTATGAGTAACATTTGAATGTTTTTGTATTTTATGAGTATATTTTATGTACAAGCAATATAAAAATTAATCTATGTATAATAAGAGAGGAAAATACAAATCGATGAGTCTTGTAAGAGACTCACTATCAAGGTTTCCTACATCAAATAGAGGTAGAGTGATTGTATGCGTTGTGTGAGAAGGTATATGAGATCTGTGAACTAGATATACTAAGTAATAAGTAGCTAAAACTACCTATGGAGTTGGGTTATGAATTTTTGGAGCTTATTTAACATGCCTATGAACTGTGGGATTCTTGGGGATCCATATGGTATAATAAGCTATGACTTCTGTGGGTGATCTATGCTTTAACATTGATCTAGATGGTAATGGGGTAAAGAGAGGCTCTTTAGAATCCACAACATGTATCTAACATAATGGTATCTCTAATAAATGTCTATATGGGAGAGTATGTGTATGTGGTAGTGTTATGGGAGTAGACCTCACCTATACTAGTGGCTCAACTAATATTAGAGGTGTGCTAATGGAAGCTATGTGTGGAGCTATGCCTAGTGGTTGCTATGTAATTGGTTGTGGAATAGGTAAAATATGCTCATATGGAAGGCCTTCAACTGTAACCACCTAATAATCATGTGTATATTTAATACATATGTGTATGGTGGATAGAATGGATTGAAGCTATTGTATCCAAGGTCTACCCAATAACATACTAAATATGCTAGCACTAGGTGAAAATAAGAATCTAGTGGCCACATGTGTGGGTTTAACCTATAATGGAAGTACTATATCCCCAATGGAGCTCTCGACATGGCCACTAAATCCATGAATATTTATTTGTTAAATAAATTTCCTACTCTAAATAACCCAAGTGATATAGAAGTGTAATGATACATATATTAATACTTGACCCATTATTAACCATGACACTATAGATAAGGTGATGATCAATGTAAGCTCATACACAAAGTGCATATCAATCTAAGTCATCATTGATGATCTCATGCTCTGGGAAAGGGATGAAAGGTCTATCTACCACTGTAGTATGATACACACAAATGATATTATTTAGAGGATGTGTGTCCTTTGTATAAGTATGATAGGATGTTGGTGGTTGATGTGCCTAATAAGTATAATGAACACTTGAAATGCCTACTATCTCATTAGCCATATGCCTTGAATATGGATTTGAAAATATTTTCATTGCTTGTACTTACATTGATTATGCTTTGGGTGCCTCTATAGGAGTTCACACATTAATGATATTAGCATCTATCAAGTCTTGTATCTTATGTCATAAGCTAATACATATATCTATAGTATGGTCAAGGGTATGAATAATTTTAAAATGCATTGGGATTATAATTATTTGGAATAGTCCTAGTCATATCAATCTCTTTGATGGGAGGGAGAGATATGACGTTGCATTCCAAGAGTTGTTAGAGAACACATGCTAGTGATTCAGGAAGATTCATGAAAGATCTCCATAGAGGAGATGATAAAACATTGTGAGGAGATGGTTCTAAGGCTGAATTATTTTATTTTGTTCATTCTTGTTTTAAATGTGCCTCACCTTATATGGGGACTTATTAGAACTCTTATTAGTTTAATCTGATCTAGTTGTGTACTTTAACTTGCCCATGGAGAGAAGCTTTACTTCCAATTCTTTAATTGTATGGCATAGATTTGTGAATGATGGAAACTTTTTGAATAGTATAGATTCATGTGATGTTGGTAATAAATTCTACTTGAATATGTCCTAGAGTTCTTTATCTACCATGGGGCTAGTCATATTTACTATTATAGTTTTATATCATAAGATATATTCATCTATTAACTCATTATATTTTTTCTTTAGTTGAACAACATGAACATAGGAAAATTTGTCATTGATTTTGATTAGAAAATGTGCCAAAAACATATCTCCTCATGGATTAAATGTTGTGATGAACTGATTAGGGGGATCATAGAACCATTATAATGCATAATACTTTAAAATACAACTAAAAAAATTATTTAGGATCCAATCATTGGACATGTAGTCCAAACATGCTATGTGAAAATAATCTAGATGATGCTTTGGGTCACCCTTACCATCATATAAAGTAAGATTGGGTGCCACAAATTTAGATGGTAAAGGATTTTCTATGATATGCTATGGCAATGGTGTATGTAGGAGCATATGAGAGTTCAAGGAATGAGATGGTCTAATATCACCCTACTGAATATGTAACACCTTATTGTGTAGAGAATGGATCTCTTGCCTAAGGTATTGTACATTTGAAGAGGAAGAATGCATACTAGACATAAGAGGTGTTGCCACTAGTGAGATTTGTCTAGTTATCATAGGTTGTAGAATTTGAGTTCACCCCATAGTAGGTGTAATAATATTAACATATGTGGGGTTAGAGGATTGACCAAGTGAGGTGTTCTTGATTTCCAATATAGCTTGTAAGATCTTTGCATAATCATGGGGATAATTTTGAAGTCTATCTATGAAACTTTGTAATACCTCATCTTTATTGATTATAATATTATCATCATGGAGGGGGAGTGTGTCTCGAGTCCCATCTTGTGTATTTTTAAACCTTTTAGTGTTTAGATATGTAAATCTAATGTTTGGTTAAAGGGTTGATTAGTCTAAATCAGTGGAATAATATGCAATAAATAACTACTAATTTGTTATATTTTGACTTGATTTGTCTTTCTAAAAATAGTAATAAATATGTATAAATAAAGACTTATCTAGAAAACACCTGACACAAAATATTTGAGTGCTAAAAACTGAGATAAAAATAGGTCAGACTATCATCAACCATGTCCCTATGTCATATCCTCTCCTAGATAGTAGTGCCACACTTGGACAATAGTGACATGTGGCTCTAGTGTCCTAAAAATGATGCTAGTGTCATTTGTGCAATACTATTCCTAAATTCTAGGCACACATGCACCTATGTTTATAATTTTTATTCCTACGTGCATGAAGTCTAAAACTTTTTATTGTGGTTAAAATAGATAATTTATGATGTACACCCTAATCCTCCTTGAAAGTAAGGCATGAGATGAAAACATGTGTTTGTTAGTAGGATAAGCTAGACATCCTCAACACCTCATTATGAAGAGAGTTTCCTATATACCAATAATTTGAGGAGGGATCAATTTGGATGCAATTTTCCCCACCTAAGTGCTGGTGCAAGTGTAATTGATGCTAGAGTCATAGTGGTATTGAATGCCTTGAGTGTGCTTGAGGTTCGAAATATATAAAATTAAGGATTAGGGAAGTTCTAAATGGTAGTATGTAGATTATGACATAAAATGGATTGATAACCTTGATTGTTCTTGAATTATTTCATGTTTGAGTAGGTATTTTACATCTATTTTCCATATAGTGGATAGAGGTCTAAAACTCATGTATTTATAGTGTTCTTTAGCTTGTGCAAATAATAAAATATACTTAGGCCGACCTTAGGAGGGTTTAAATTTTGAAAATATATTTGTTTGATAAATTTAGGGTAAAGAACATTAATTACATGTTGGGGACACTAGCACCATGTGGATCTAGTGTCCTTAGTGTGGTGGTAATGTAAAACTAGTAGGCTGATGGGCACAAAGGGCTAGGATCTAAGAATGAAGGTCTAAGACTGGGTTTTAACTAACTAGAGATGTTTGTAGTCTATATAAAGGTTAGGAAAGTGTGATAAAAGTCTCTAGGGATAAACTAGGAATAGGTTGTATAAATTAGCACTCTTAACACTCAAGTACCACTTTTAGGTGATTACATATGCCCCCCATTTATGCTAGAAATGCAACACAGTGAAATGACCAGTATAAAGGAAAAAAAAAGTATACCTAGGCTTACCTATGAAATAAAGCCTATGTAGATGAGTTTGAGTATGTGAAGCTAGGTCTACATATGTGAAGCATGTTATAAAGAATGAGTTGTAATGAAACATGCATAAATAAGTCCTTACTTAAGAGATATCAAAATTAAAATACTATGTTGAATGAAGAAGTAACTAAGTAAAACTAAATAAATAGATAGGAAAGAGAAAAGGAACGAATACACCTTGTTGGGTATGCAAACCAATGCATGATCCTAGTGATAACCTATGTGTGTGTGTGTATATAGTGACTAAATCATTGAATATCTTGGACTAATATGATAGCTTGCTCAATCCTCATATGTGGGTGGCTCAATAACTCAGTTCAATTTTGAATCTATCATTACCCACCCTTGCTTGGTGGATAATGACCTATGAATAGATTGGATTAGAATGAAAGTGTGTTTAACCCTCTCATGTGGGTGGATAAATAACTCAAGTAGGATATGAATCCATCATTTCCTTTCTTGATTGGTGGATAATGACCTATGAATAGCTTGGATTAGACTGAATTGTGTTTAACCCTCTCATGTGGGTGGCTCAATAACTCAAGTAGGATATGATTCCATAATTTTTTTGAGCATGGTAATTGATGTTTAGTTATCATTGATGTCAAAGAGAACATGTTGTACTAATGCATTAATGACAAAGTGATCATATTGATGGTTTGGAGAGATATGGCACATTTGTAGGTCTATAATGATAAAGAAGTTGTAAGGCATCCATAGATGTCTTGATGAAGTCTTGATATGTATTTTGATCATTTAGAATGATGAGAATTCATATTATAGATTAAGAGAAGATAGAATATCACAAAACATCATGCATATGTATATGATCTAACAAGTTTGTGCATTTATTATAGGTACTTAGAAAGTCAACAGTGGGAAAATGTTTTCATGGTGATGTTGTATGTAGTGCCAAGAATGTACCTAGAAGAATTGGAATCTTGAAGTGTTTATAGCTCCAAATATAAATCTTCAAAGTTTCTCTTGTAGATCATAATGGGATAGAGACTATCAAGTTAAACTACATTGAAGTCTGAGGTCATATAGTCAGTAAATCTAATGGTCCACGTTAAATCATAGATCTTGATCCAATAGTGCACTTAACATTTAATATATCAAAGAATGAATGTGATGGTGACATGTGTCACATTCATAGATATTAGATAGAAGATCAATGGTGAGTGTATGATCATGTAGTTATAATATCAATGATGCACATTAAATTCAATGAGTCAAATGTGTAGAAGGCATGCATGCATACCAATTGGCACAATCACGAGGTCTCAGAGCTTAGATCAATGGTGAGAATTATAAGTTAAGGAACATGTTGATACATAGAGATAAATGGTGTGTATTTGGTAAATATTTCCATGGTTCACAAGATGAGGTCAACATGACCAATGTTTAACAATTGCTCGGTGACCGTTGGAATTTGAATATTCAAATTTGCAAGGGAGAACCAATCTATAATGTTTGAGATATAAATTTTTATAAATGCAAAATTTAATTATAGTTTAAAATGAAAAGTTGTAGAGGAATTTAAGGTTCATCCAGAAAACCTATTTATAAGGTTTTAATGTTTTCATAGTTAAAGTTATGTAGCTTCAAAATTTACTATGTGTTTGTTGATGGTGCTACAGTGTACAAAATGTTGTTTGAGAAAATTTTGTTTTAGCAGAAGAATGTTTTGGTAGGTATAAAGACTTGAAGATGTCTTAGAGATTGTATGGAGTGGACCCATATACTTTAAATTGATCTTATGTTCTTAATTTGCTTGATGAAGTGCTAAATGGGTGAATAGGTCTCCATGAGACCTATAAGGGCTATAAGGCCTATTTGAAAGGTGTAGCTTCTTAAGTGTGACCCATAGTTGTTATGGCCAACTTGTGAGGATGGTATTGAGCTATGTAAGATGTCTTAAAGGTTAAGGTAATTATTATGGAGAACTTAGATGTTGATATTTATGAAGACTCTATAAATAGTGGAGATCAAGGCATTAGTTTCTAGACTTGAAGAGTGAAGACAAGTGCAAATGTGATATTGAGTGAAGTAACCTTTAAAATAGAAGGAAAAAGTTAGTAAGGACCATAAAAGATTAAAGAGGATCAGTCATGATTATTTGATCAAGTTGATGAATGTGAACACATAGGTAATTAGACCTCATAAGCCTAGAAGAGGCAGATTGAGCAAGTGTGCTTAGTGGATGGATTGAAGAGATGAGTAGGTTCAAGAGTATGTGCATGACCTGAAAGTCATGTTACTAAGGTTGTGATAGAGTTGTTGCAAGTTTTTTGATTGTGCATATGATTATAAGTGAAGAGAGATCCAAAAGGGTGTTTTGGATGCATTGCTTATGTGTACAAGTTTATGAGAGTGTAAAGGGAAAGAGTGAAAGTAAGATAATTCCATTATCAGGTGTAGATGATGTCAAATTAAAGGTGGAGATTATATCAAGATAGATGAGTGGGTTCTTGCTTTCTTAGGGGGTTGTAGCCTCTTTGCTAGTTAGAGCTAGCTTAAAGGTCAAGTGGGTGCTTGACAAAATCAAGGGGTGGGTGATTCTTGATCAATTGGTGCTAGTATAAATGTTGGATCTTATTTTATAATACTGTAGTCCATCTTGTAGGGTTAAGTGGGTTTTATCCCCCAAAAGGGTTTCCCACATATATGATGTATTCATGCAATGTATGGTCTTATTTATGCTTTGGATGTATGTGCTTTCATGTTTATGCTATTTGATAAATATTGATGTATGATGAATTTTTAAGAGTTGGGAATTGAATTAGATTATCTTGCATAACTAATTAAACCCCCCTCTCAGTGATTTTACCTCCAATAATTGGTATCAGATCAGGATCTTCTATTCATGTTTAACCACTTGAAGGTGATAAAAGATAAAATATGGCTAAGAAATTGAAGAAAGAGAATCAAGAAATAAAGGAAAAAGTAGAGATTACTTATGTATGTCTAAAATTAAGTGAAGAAAAATTTATGTATGTCTAAAATTAAGTGAATAAAAATTCAATAAGCTCAAGGAACTTATTGAGAAGTATAATGGTAAGATGAGAGAGTATGATCAAGAAGTTCAAAAAAAGATCATGGCTTCAAACTTTAAGACTATTACATATGAGCGCATCAAGCTTAATAAGGAGCTAGAATCCTTGAAGGGAATCTCAAGATAAAAATATGATAAAAAGAAGATCAATATTCTTGAGGATCAATTAAGAGTTACAAGGATGAATCTAAGTTCAAAATGGGAAGACTGTAGACATCTCAAGACTGAGTTAAGAGAGACAAATGCCAAGTTGATTTCAAATCAAGTTGAGCATGATGAATTGTAATTCAAGTTTGATTCTATAAAGATTATTTAAGAGTGTAGTCATATAAAATGAAAAAATTGGTGACTTGAGCATGGCTATGAAACCCAACCCATAGTTATCTCTTGCTTGCTCCCATGATCCTTCTAGGCACCTTTTCATTGATTCCTAATCATCTGTAGGATTTCAAGACTTCATTTTAGCATAGTTAGGACCTATTTTCCATGATTTTTACATCCCCCTAAGTCTTAAACATCTAAGACAATAACACTTAGGTTGGACTACAATGCTAGAACCTAGGGTGTCCCCTTTCTAGTGCTCTTGTCTAATCACCTTTTGAGCCAAAATGACCATTTTTTCCTAAATCCCCTTTTTCATTATGTTAGACTAGCATGATTACATTTAACACATGACAAATAGATCCCTATAAAATTCCATTCAAAGATAATTTGGAAAGGGGTTGGAAATATCACAAAATAAGCAAAAATATAAGCAAGACTACTTACACACATTTCTATATTCTCTACATACAACCATCCAATACTATTTCCAACTTATTTTAATCTTTACACCAGTCCCTAATCATCTCAACACATCTTGTTTAACATTTCCTTACATCTTCATATCACAATCACACAAAGCACTTTCAAAGGGAGAACTAGATATGGCTTGATCCATCTTTGGAGTATTGTTATGTAGGTAACATGCCCACTCAAGGGGTATGGATCCACGTCTAGTGAATATTACACACACTAACCTCGTCCCCCCCCTTTTGTTTGAAATTGGTAAAAGTATAATGGAAGATAGGGTTTGAAGAGAAAATCTAATCTATAAGGAGCTCTATAGACTTTTAGCTACCAAAACTTTAGAGAGAGGGCGACATAAACCTACCAAATAAAACCCAAAAAGTTTAGATCCTCAAGACAATAGTGCTAGATGTGTCCTGGCCAACATAGTGAATATGAGATCTTGTCTTAGTCGGATCAACATAGTTTAAGCTAAGTCTTATTTTTTCCCAATTATTACTATTTTTAGAAAATATCTAATTACCAATAAATTTCATAAATTATTAGCTTATTTATCACATATTATTTATTAATTTATCAATCCAAACCTTTAACTAATTTAGGAATAAAACCCCAATTATTCCCAAAATTATTAAATCATTTGGTGAACCTGACTTACTTCATTTACACATAAAAACCCTAGAGACCCTAGGTTAATATTCCTACTAATTTTTCATATTTTTCTTTGAATTTTTACTTAAATATTTAAATCATAAATTCATTTAAAATTTTAAAATTTAGTTGTAAAATCTGAAATAATTTTCTTTCAAACCCTAGCTGCCCATACTAGGTCCCAATATTTTTCCAGTAATTTTCCAACATTTTTTTGAATTTTTACTAACATATTAAAATAAAATAATCCCTTTAAAATTTAAAATTCAAAATTCAATAGTAATTAAAAAAAATCTCAAAACCCTAGTTACACATACTAGGTCCTATTCAATTAAGCATTTTTCAATAATTTTTGGAATTTTTAGTTGCATATTTAAATCAAAAATCCAATTTTATTTTCAAAATTCCATAATATTTTTCAAAAATATCATTATCAAAACCCTAGTTGCATGTAGTATCTCATATTCACTTCTTGATGTATCACCATACATGTTTGTGAGCTTCGTATCCTTTTTGTGTAATTTCTAATTCCTTATTTTTAGGACTCTACATTTTCTATATTCATTACTTACCTTTTCTAACACTTTACCTATTAATTTTTTTTGAAAAAATTTAAACATATTTCAAATTGTTTTGAACCTTAACAATGGCCCAATACACTAGTTTTGATGAAATTGATAAAAGGGAACTTTAATAACTCCTAACCAATCACCCTAACATGCAAGATGACATGCTCAAAATACTTTAAAAAGAATAACAAAGAGTAAACAATGGTCAATCTTCTCAAACCATAGAGCATCCAGTTGAAAATGATACTACAGGGACAACTATGTCTCAACAACCCCCTATAGTAGCCCAACCTTCTTCTATGCCACCAGCTATAGCTAGTACATCTTTGTATCCTAATGTGATAGCCCTTGTGCAAGAGATAATACCTATTCAATATAAGGTGCTACATCTTAAACAAGGTGCCTCTAAACCTACACAAGATTTAGACTATTTTTCTCTATTACATACTCTCTTGGCACATCATATTGCTTCCACACCCCTACCACAAGGTTTTGTTCAACTCAAGCTTACTCTTTATGATGGCAAGGGTGATCCAAAGACACATTTGAGATATTTTCATATCACATACTTGGACTATGTATCAAATGACCAGCTACTTACCAAGATCTTTTCTCAGAGCCTAAAGGATTATGATTTACAATGGTTTTATAGTTTACTAAATTAGTTGGTTAGTGCATTCAATCCTTTGGCCAAAATGTTCCTAACTCATTTCAACATTAACATTGGTGACAAGGTTTCATACACCCAAGTTGCACAACATAAATAAAGGTCAATGAGTATCTCACAGATTATGTTCTTTGATATAATACTATCAAGGCTAAGATGACTAGCCCCATGGATGATAAAGAGTTATAAGATCTCTTCAAATATAGTCTCTTACCAGCTTTTCATGAGTCAATTATGTTCAAAATATTCTCTTCCTTCACTGATTTGTGTCACACACTAAAGGAAAGAGAATTCAAGTTAATTTCAATGGGAAAACTCAAGTACACAAGTATCTCAAAAACAACGAATAAGAGTAATATAAAAGTCCCATACAAGGTCAAGGTCAATGCTAACAAGACTCAGAATCAATTGACAGTTAATATTGTTTTAGAGCCCCTCAACATGTGATTTTATCAGCACTTCCTTGATACACATTTACCAATCTACAAGTTTCTCTAGCTAGAGTTTTACAATAGTTAGTGGAATGTAACATCATATCTCTCCCTCCTATTTGAGAAGTTGACCCAACAAATCCTCTTTCATGAGGACATGATCAGCATGCATTGTTTGAGTTTTAGAGGGCACCAAGCCATACAATAAATAGATGCATTAGTTTGAGACATAAGATACAAGATTTAATAAATGGAAATCATATTGATCTTGGCACTTCATCTCAGATATTGCTCCCTTCTTAGATCATTTTGATCTTTGTAGACTACTCCCTTGAAGGATAACTGCTAAAACATATCAATATTTCTCAATATAAGGTAGATTTCTCCCTTGAAAGACAAATATAAAAAAACCTTAAATAAAGCTCACAAACTTAGACCATCCCTTGAAGGATGGTTAAGTAAAGCATTTTTCAAAGTGTAGCAATTCCTTGAAATCTTCTCAAATCAATCAACTTCTCCCATCCCTCCAAAAAATAACAACAAACCCATTATCAAAAATAAAAAAAAGCAAAATAATTTTGGAAACCACAACAGCTTTCATAAGTAGACTTCCCTCATTGATCAATCTATGCTTTATATGATATGGACTTATTTATACTAGCTCTTTTGGTAACCTATTGAAGAGGGACGTTAGTCTCATAAGTAGGTTCTATTTTCAATCATCTTCCCTATATACACTTTATAAACAAGGGATTTTGAGCTTACTTGACATTATGTGATCAAGACACCTTTTTAACCAATTATCATATGCTAATGTGAATAATTCAAAGGAATTATGTTCATAAGCTGATCATAATTTAGTTTGTTTTAATCCTTTCCAAATAAGACACATCATGCCTTATTCTTATTTTCTCATATCTAATTGTTGACACATTCATTACATCATTTGTCTCTTAATTAGACTATCTCCCTCACATTTAGTTTTCTAATCCCACTTACTTTATGTGCCTAATGACTCAACCACCTTCTTATAATCGTATGCAACTCATTAAAAACATTTCAAAACCAATTATGTGTTTTAGTATGTGTTGTGACTTGTTTAAGTGTTATTAATCAAAATAACATCTTAACCATCATTACCAATCACAACAAATGTATAATCATCATAACATTACCTTTTATCACATCATAAGTCCATAAGTCATCACACATCAATCTACCTAAAAAATATACCCATCTCATGTAAATAGCCAACAATACTAACTAATTATGAAATGTTTATCACTATTTAATCATACATCATCCATATATGCTATCCATCACATGCCTATCTAGGTAAGAAATCAAAAATTCATCCACATGTCCAACAAAACATCTCATCATAACAAACATCATCATACCATAACATCATGAACATCCCATCACTAATCATAACATCATAATCATCCTACCGTCTATCACATCCATAAAACTATGATTCATTAACCCATAACCATGTTATGATCATAAATTACATCATAGTCATCCATAACCATAAAAATAATCAAAAACATCATAGTCATGTCCAACAAAGCATAAACATTAACATATCATAAACAACATCCATCACCATTGAATATCATCACGAGTATGAATTAAATAGCCACATCATCACATGCCTAGCAAGGTGGGTACACATAAAACATAACATGCTAATTATATCAACATAATCATCATAAACAACATCACATCCATAAATATCAACACAAACCATAAACCATGATCACATATATATATCATAAGCTCATAATCAAAATAATGATCATGTATATAGTAATGTACATGTCTCTCAAAAATGTATATACATATCTCTACATCGACTCACAAACCAATATAAAAAACATATGATACATCAAAAATACAAATGTCTCATAATAGTCTAAGCCCTTGGAGCACCATTGGATCCTGGAGCCTACCCTCTTGAGCCTACTTTTCCACATACATATGCAAGCCACTAGTCTAGTGTTACATTGCTATCCCCTCTAATGATCCTAGATCTATACTCACCCCATTTGGGATCATCTAGTAGATGTCTAAAAACCAAGGCCTCATCGTATAGGAGCTCCTCTACCATTATTACATATCTTACCATTGAGATAGTCCTTGGTGGTCCTATATCTATTGGTACTCCTCCTCCTACCTACCCAAGATAATCTCTCTCCTAAGTAACCATGGCTAGCTAAGCCCTAGCCTAATCCCTCTCCTCTATCAGTGTGGTCACTTGGCCCTGCGCCATGTCCTTGTCCTAGGTAACTACTACTAATGATGACTATGTTATAACTAGTTCCACCCATGCCTGATCCTTCTTAGTAATCAATGCCTATCTATCCAAGGCATCTTCATCCCTTTGCTCACCACCCCCCACCTTTACATTGACATCCATATCTTACAAGCCCTCATCACCTCTAAAAATAGCCACATTGTAATGTGCCTAAAACCATGTAGGGTAATCACTAGTGACACCTACATCATTGATATCATCCCTCATCGATATATCCTTGTGACAAATGAATATGTCCTCTATCTTTGGAACATGCAATTAGAACTTTTCATCCTCCCTTCAATACCTTAATAACTCCCTTAGGATATCCTAAATGAGGTTAAACTGTCTCCTCACCCTATCAAAAGGGATCAACTCTACCTCTGAATCTCACCTCCCATAGATCCATCTGTAACTTTTTAGTGATAAAATCTACGTCATATGACCAACTCATGTAGGAAATCAGACACATGATCACCAAATCATGTCACCCACCACTAGTGCATACAATTGGTCCTTGTACCAATCTAGATTATATATCCCTTTTTCTAGTCTTATGAGTTCATAATCATACCTCCATCACATAAACCCCACCCTTAAGTCCATTTAAATAAAGCCATGCCATGATATCCCACTTGGTCAAAGAACTTTTATGTGCTCATAATCCCATAGTGCAACATAAACCCAACACTAATATCATACCTCCTATGTGCCCTATATCCCCAGAGCTCTTGATATGTCTTCACTATCAAGATAGATGCCCAAGTGTACACTATCTAATTTATCATCATGCTTACCAAAACACCTAATAATAATGAAAGAAACTTGCCACTGTTCAAGTCAAGTAGTGCATAACAAATCACCACCATAATTATCATAATAATGACATGTCTCATGCCCCTATCCATGTGATACAAGGGTACATAATGTAGGCCTCTAACATTCTACCTCACATACACCACATCATCACTATAAACATACCCATGATCTGGTCTCATTTCTCACCATAAATGTGTTCTATTAGCTCACCTAATAACAATAGCTATATGATTCGATGAATGTCCTCTAGCAAGATCATCATTACTCTAGTAGGAAGGAAGAATGTGTTATTGGATGGGTCCCATCTCTCGATGGTTTCCACTAACATAGCCACGTCTTGGGGCATGTAATGATAATACCTGATGCCACCCAAGCCCACTGCTAACAAGTGATTCTACTCCTAGTCTATCATTACTCAATGGACCTCATCTAGCAACTATGACACTTGATCCTTCATTTACAGATGCTCCCTCACCTACAAGGTCTAATACTAGTGCCTTATTTCACCTAATTAAACATGACTTTACCTATGAATTTTACCTATTACCCCTATTCACCTACCCAACCCTTTCCTAAACTCATAGTCTACACCCTTAACCTAGACCCTTACACATTAACCTTACCCCTTACCTAATTCACCATTAAACAACCTATATACCTTTTAACTTTAATCAACCCCCAACCCATTTTTTAAAATAATTTTAACTTTAACCTATTTTCATTTACTACAAATGGTTGGCTATTGATTGATAATAGTTCCTTTTGGAACCATAATCGATCACGCTATTGATTGATGATGGTTAGGGGATCAACCACTAATGGTCACCACATAGTGGCCCATTGATGGTCACCTATAGACCATTAATGGTCACCTATCGACCACTGATGGTTGACAATGACTGATGATGGCCAATAGAGACAACTAATGGTCATTGCATAGTGACTGATAATGGGCAAAACCTAACCCTCACCCTCTATTCTCAACATAAAATCAACCAAACAACAATTCAATACCATTCTAACCTCCCTCTACCTATCTCCCACCCATCTACCACATTCTTACCCTCAAACTTCCCCCCCACATATTTTCAAAATGCCTAAATCTACCCATCCACAACCCTAAAACAAAAATAACAAAAAATAAATTCAAGTCTAAAACTACCAAATACAAGTGTACTACATACCTTATTTCATGACCATCGATGTGGAGGTTCCCTCAGAACTGCTGCTATACCCCACACTCTTGCTCATCCTCTCTACATCCTCTCAAGTTAATATCTCTAACAAGTCAACCTTAGTCAACACCTAATCACCCTCAATCACCTAAAAATCACTCCACCCACTCAATCACTAATAATAACTCCAACCATGACAATTTTTTCATACTTACTAATCGATAATCATAATGGGTTACAATTTTCAAATGGACAAATAAAACCCTCAATAGACTTATAACCTCACAATTTTAGGGATAACATCTGATTGTAAATGGTCTTTAGGTGACCATCGATGGTTGACCATGACCGTCGATAGTCGGCCTCCGTAAATTTTTTTCCTACCTAACTTATCATTTCTATCCATGATCAAAATATTTATTACCCACTTATACCCTTTTAATTACCAACTACATACCAATAGAGATTACCTACTCCACCAAACAAACCAACCACCTCAAACTCAAAATTGGTTATTTTGTCCCAACTTTTTCATGTTTTGTGATGATCTTACCTTCGTCACTTTGACTGCTATGATTGCATTGCCATCTTGAATAACTTAAACCCCCACCACTTTTGTGCATCAACCCAATTGTGTCTTCTCAGGAGCATTTTCTACCTTGGATACCTATGAATATAATGAACTTACCTAGAAGACTTGAATTTACAAGTACAACCTAACCACCATGCCTAAATGTGGTCATTTGGTTTACTTGTCACATATCTTTCTAGTAACACTTATTTTACTAACTACTTCAACCATGGTAGCCTAGTCTATGTGCGATATGTGCTATCATATTTAGTTGCATTCTATGTACATGTTTTCACCTCAATGCCCATTACAACTAATGTTATCACCCACTTAATCACTTTTGAAACCCACCTCTAATTTTGTTTTACCTCATCAATTCCCAGTTTGAGGGAGAATACCTCCTCCCATGCTCAAGGTAGTCAAACCTTTGACATATCATCCATTTTTTATTTTGTAGCTTATTAATACAAACTATACAACAAAAAGGGGCAAAATATAAACACTATAAAATCATACATAATGGTTCTAGATGTCGCACTAACCCTTAAACCACCCTTGGACCCCTTAAGGACCACTTCACAACCTTTTAACTACCAAACCTAAATCAACTTGAGTAACTTTGACCATTCCACTTTTATCCTATTCACCATCGACGCTCAACCCTTGACCATCGATGGTTAGACCCAACCATCGATGGTTAGACTTGACCACTGATGGTCAACCTTTAACTACCTTAAAGGTTAACTCTAACTTAATTTTTTATTTTTAGCTATTTGATTTGTGAGCATGATTAATGCATGTCAAGGCTAAAATTAGACACCTTTTTAAACCTCTTGTTGAACCTATTATTCCACCTCTCCCTTCCTTCTATAAAAGAGAGGAAGAGGTGAAAAGGTGGATCAATTATCAGAGCTTCTTATGTCTGAACTTCTTTTGTAGGATTTATTTCAATGAATCTAGGAAATCTTTTAAAAATCATGATAAATATCACAAGCACTATAATTCATCAATCACAACCAAGACACTGACACTCTACAAGAATTTCTCTAGGATCCACAATAGGTTTTCATCCACACACCTCAACAATCTTTATATCAATAAAAAAAATCTAAGTATCTATTTTCATTAATTAGTTCTTTTATTTCTCTCCTAACGAAACCTTTAAACTAAATAGCCTTAAATATTCCTCTCTATCTTGCAACTAGCCTCCAACCTAAAGCTACCTCCTAGAATCACTCAACCACCTTCTCAACCTAACCTACCCTTACCTAAGCCAAATATAATGGTAACCATTGAAGGTTTTCCCCTAACCACCGATGGTCACCCAACCACTGATGGTTACCTAATCATCGATGGTTCACCCAATCATTGATGGTCACTGTGTGATAATTCTAACAGTAAGTCAATTCCACCTATCAAATCCCAACTAAATCCTACTTTTTGACTTTCTATCTAATCAAAGAATATCACCCTATTTTTTAAACCATGTCTGATTCATTTAGCTTTAATATCTTGTCATTTATTATTATAATTAGTCAAATTCATCTCTTTTCAAGTACTTCTTGTACTTAGTTTCAATATCTTCTATTATTTATGCAAGTAATTTGTCTTTCATTTTCATAACTTAATTATTTAAAAGTGTGAATTGATAGCCTCCAAGAAAGCTTGTGATTATTAGATATATCTTGCTAAGTAATCAACCCTACTATCTAATTAATAAACATTTTATTTATTACTTTCTTATCTATAGGTCATTCCTCCCAAGCCAAAAAGGAGTATCTATAACTGTCTAGATCACAGAGCACAAACCAAATCTAGGTTCTACTAACTTCACCCTTATTTTATTTTTAAACTTTATTCTTATAAAATATAGAAAAAATTATGTGAAACACTTCCAATTCTAAAAATATTTTAGGTCCAAAGGCTACCCTATCTTCTAACCTATCCCAATTGATTGGTGTCCTACAACTTCTCCCATATAATGCTTCAAATGGTGTAATTTTTAAAACTTATTGGTATGAGTTATTTTAATCACACTCAACCAATGGAAGATAATATTCCCACTTGTAATGCTGATTCATGCGATATCTATGAAGAAAATTCTCTAACAACTGATTAACTCACTTAGTCTGACCATTAGTTTCTGGATAATATGCAGTGCTAAAGTTTAATTGTATACCTAAATCTAAATTCAGAGTTACCCAAAACCTAGAAGTCATCTTTGGATTATGATCTAAAATGATCTTATTTATAAATCCATGTAGTCGGTACATTTCCATTACAAACCTCTTTGCAAGAGTAGGTGCATCATCTGTCAAATTACATAGTATAAAACAAGTTACCTTGTTTAGCTTATCAACTACAACAAAGATCATGTCATTTATGCTTCGTGAGAATGGTAAACCTTAGACATAGTCCATACTGATCACTTTCCACTTACATTCCATATGTCGTATGTATATAATAATCCATCAAGATGTATATGTTCAACTTTCACTCACTAATATTCCAGACAACCTAACATTAATTCCACTACATATTTATTGATTCCCTTTCAAAAATAAAGTGGTCTAAGATATACCATGAGCTTGGTTATTCCTAGATGAACTAAATATGGTCATTGTGTAGTTCCTTTAGCACTGTGTTACTTGGGTTCTCCCAATCTAGTACATACATCCTTCCATTGTATCATAAAATACCATTATTTTCTAATATGAATCCTTTATACTTAGGATTATAAACATTCTTAGATAATGCTTTCCCAACCTGATCATAGAATTCATCTCGTGAAAAGAATTCAATTACTCGATCCTTAAAACTACTCTTGATAGTAGCCATGGCTGCTATGTACCTCCTACAACTTAGGGAATTAGTTACTTTATTTTACTTGCCTTTGATATAATTGATATTTAAGTCATAATCATATAATAACTCTAGCTAGCATCTTTGATGAACATTTAGATTTAGTTGGGTGATGATGTACTTGAGTCCCAAGTTATTTGTCTTGAGCTCAAATGATTTTCCTAATAGATAATGCCTCTAAAATTGTAGGGCATGTACAATTGATGCAATTTCTAGGTCATGAGGTTCATAATTCAAATCATAAGGCTTTAACTTCCTTGATTCATAGGCTACCACTGCACTATCTTGCATAAGGACTCCTCTTAGTCTATCCTGCAATGCATCTGTGATCATTGAAAATTATCCATGGGATCAGGAACTCTTAGTACTAGTGCTAGAGTAAGCCTTTTTTTTTAATTTCTAAAAATATACTTCACACTTATATAACTAGATAAAACTTTGGTTCTTACACTATAGAGAGGTAATCAAATTAGCTATCTTAGAAAATTTTGGAACAAACTCCCTATAATAGCTCGTTAATCCTATGAAACTCCTTACCTTATAGACATACTTTGGCATCAACCATTCCATAATGGCCCTTATATTTTATAAATCTACTAAAATCTCATCTACAAAAATAATGTCCCAGATATTGTACTCTCTCCTTAAAAAATTCACATTTAGATAACTTGTCATACAAATTTTTCTTCTGCAACCATTGCAAAACCAATTCCATATGTTGAAGACACTCCTCTTCATTGTTAGAGTGTATAAAAATGTCATTTCAAGACCAAAAAAAAATGATATAAATAATATTTAAACACACTATTTATGAGATTTATAAATGCTATTGAAGTATTTGTCGACCCAAATGGTAACACTATGAACTCATAATACCCATAACGAGTCCTAAACGTTATCTTTATAATATCCTCATCCCTTATCCTCAACTAATGGTATCTTTATCTAAGATCAATCTTGGAAAATACCATTACCCCTCGCATATGATCAAAAATATCATCCATATGAGGTAGCAGATACCTAATTTTGATAGTTACCTTATTCAACATTGTATAGTCTATGCAAAGTTGAAGAGTACTATCCTTTTTCTTGACAAAGATAACTAGTGTACTCCATGGTGACACAATTGGCCTAATAAACTATTTTGAAAATAATTCCTAGGGTTAAGCCTTCAATTCAACTAATTTAGTACTTGTCATCTTGTATGGTGCCTTAGACTGCAGTTCTGATCTAGGTATGATATCGATAGAGAAATCAAACTCACGTTTAGAAAGTAGTCCTAGTTATTTCTCCATAAACACATTCAAAAATTCCTAAAAAATGGATAATATTCAAGTGATGGTTCCTTAGATTCTTCCATTTCATTTATCTTGATGATAAATGCTTGGTATCTTTTTCTCTAGTCCTTTTTTAGTTGCATTGTATAAATATGCCTAAGCCTCAACTCTCTATTCTCACCCTAAATTTGCTTATGATTTCTAAAATCATCCAGACAATCAACCTTATTTAGGTAGTAGTCAACCTTGGCCTTATGCTTCACAAGCCAGTTGACTCCCAAGATCACATCATATGACCCCAACAATGCTACAAAAATATCCACTATTATTGTGAATTCAGGTACCTAATCTCTGCTTCAACTAAACACTTATCAAATTTGACTTTTGAATCATTCTGATATTGTACTAACCATGCATTTTCCATTACTCTAGCTCTTATAAATAACTTATTTAGAATTTTGGGAGATATAAAACAATATGTAGAGCCTATATCTATCAAAATGGAAAATGAATGTTTAAATACAATACCTTATAGTTCTATGGGTAAATCTTGGAATTCATCTTGCTAATTATCTACTGTCACATGAATACATTGCTAAAATTTTCCTTGCTAAGAAATAAAACCTTTGTTCTTTGACTTATCTTGGGTATAATCATGAGCATAATGGTCATCTCAAAAAATAAAGAAACCTCTAGATGGTCCTTTCATATCATACTATTTGTTTCCCTTGAAACTGCTTTTGAAACTATTGTCTAGTTTCTTATTACATAAACCATTATTAAATCTAGTATTTTGATTTTTGAACTGAATCTTAGAGTCTCCACCTTTTTTCTTCCAATATTCTTCTTAAAAGTTGATTTATAAGTTCCAAACATTTTCTTAAACTTGTCCCTGACCTGAATAATAGATTTCAACTTTTGTTCCTACTTGACTACCTTTTCAAAGACCTGGTCCATGGTAGATGGTCTATAAATGCCCACCTCTCTACCAATCTAGGGTTATAATCCCATGATAAACTTCTTAATTTTGAACCTCTCATCTACCTAGTACTGAGATACATACTTCAAAAGTTTGTTAAGCTGATCTTAGTGCTCATTCATTGATAGGTCTCCTTGATTTATATTTTTTAAGTCTATATGCTTTTGGTCAAAGTATAATTTTGAAAACCATCGTGATCTAAACAATGTCACAAACTACTCCCATGTAGTGGTGGTCAACTTAAGATTCATTTATAACTTCTTATTGGCCCACTATGTAACTACTTCACCAACCAACTGGTAAACTCCTCAAACTACCATAGTGACTCTAGAATAGTTTTGAATCTCTAAATACTTCTCCATATTAGTCAACCATGCTTTAGCTCCATCACCCAGAATAGTTACATCAAACTTAAATGGATTCACCTTTTTCATATCTATAGCCAATTCCATAGCTACTTGAGCTCTAAAATTTTGAGAGTTTTCTTTCTTAGTGAGATGTTCTTTAGGTACATCTTGATGTACTTCCTCTTCATGAACATGAAATTTATACTCTATGGCTGAAATTTGGTCTCTAGTTTCATTGATAGCTATGAGAATCTGATCTAACTTTGCTGCTTAATGGTAAATTGATTAAGATCAAATGGAGGATTATTATCATTGACATTTGAAGGAACCTCTCCAGATAATCTAGCTTTCACCATTCTCCTTTCTATTAAATAAAAGGATATAAAAACATTAATGGACTCATTAAGTCATAGAGTTCAAGTTGTAGCTCTGATACCACATTAACATCTCTATTGAGATTGACTTAGAATAAAGTGATTTTTTTAAAAATTCAATCAATATATTATTTCATTAGATTTCACCATGAGAATATAATTAGTGATCCAAATAAAATACTTAGTATGATAACTATAAAATAAACATGTGACGTCTATCCATCACTGATCATAATCATCAGATGAAACACATCATAACTAAATATAAAAGTAATTATAGATGTCCAGCCATGACTGGTACAAACACACAATCACTATTGTCAATGAACAATAAGTGAATAATTATATCTAATAGGGATAATGTTTCAATAATAATAAATAAAATACAAAATATAAGGTACAAGGCTCCACAAAACATGAATTCCCAAACTCCAGTATCTATGGTAATCTCAAGTGTAGTCTCCAAAAAAGTACTATTATGGGGAGGGAGAGCATCACCCAAGCACTTTCCACACAAACCATGGACCATCAATCCCCCACAGAATCCTCCATTAGGGAATGACCCTCCCTTCTTAGATGAGTAGATAGTTATGGTGTGGGAATCTAGAGAGATAAGCTAGTACTCATGTGCTGTATGATTTCTAAAGACATGAAGTGTACCATAAAGAAATCCATTCTAACATGATATCACAAAAAATATAAATCATACACATGAAATGACAATGTCTAGCTAACATTACTTTGGCCAAAATTTTCAATAGTTATTTATCTCTAGGATCTGTAAAATTCATATACCACTTAATCATATTACCTTCATCTAGCATTGGTGATGCTAGAAAGCTAGTAAAGTCTATCTCACTACTTACTTAGTACCAACAATATGAGATTTGGTTATCATAAATATAATCAATAGATTCATATAGATTACTTATTACTAGTAGACATAAAACATGCTAAACACAGAAATAATAAAAATGTATATATTTAGTCTATCAAACATATGAACTGGGCATTATATATATATATATTCTATTTTTTCATAAGTAAATACAAATGCATTAATCCTATGAAAAATACTAATATCATAGTCTACCATATTATGTACACACTACTTAAGTTCAAACAACCAGTCATAATAATTTCATAGAATCCAATAACTCATAAACCAAGTTATACCTCGTATATACATAATATTTCTTTTAAAAAAACTTATTACATATGTGGTAGACTACATTTATGTAATTATAGATTCTTGACCCTTGGGATTTTATGGCTTATTTTAAGTAGTTAATAATACTACAGATATAAACACACCTCTATATGGTATATATAAGTACATAAGTCTTCATATTGATATTTTTCATATATATGAGCACTTGTTCATAAAAATATATTCAAAATATATACCAACTATAAGTATTCAATAATATATAAATAATGTTTGTAAATGTCAATAATATTTTATAATTATTAACCAAGACTTCAACCATTATAACTTCCCATTCATGAACTCTCAATATTGGTATATTCTTATAGGATTGACTTATATTCATATAGGTAAGTTCATCAGTTATCTATATGGTTCCATTGACTATCCCAATATGTTGTTCCTATGATTATCTAGAAGCTTTGAACTTATATCCATATATATATATATATATATATATATATATATATATATATATATCTTGTAAGACAACTTATATCTTGTTATGCTATTCCTCTGATTATCTAGAAGTTGGATAATATTTCTATGGATATTCAATGGATATATAAAAGTATTGATTATCACGACTTAGTTATTATAAAAATAATGATTAGACTTGGATCATCCATCATAATATAAATTTTATTTTTATATAAAAATATATGGGTTCTCTATCTATTTCACTATAATAAGTTTTTGTTGATTGATATGAAATCCAATAACTAGAATATAAACTATTTTCATATATTCTCATATGAAACTGATATGTCGATACCTATTGTTTTGATAGGTTTAGTAGATGAGGGCTGTAAGTACTTCAACTGATATTATGGTATTCATGGTTGATAAATATTTTTTTTATCAAAATGGTAATTAAGCCTATAATGGTTATATGGATGTGTTTGATTGACACTTGTAGATCAAATAAGAATATAGGGCACAACTCTCATTTTTGATATGGATCCTAAAAATGAAGTACCTTATGTTTTTCTATCAGACATATATGTAGAAGTGGGATGATATTCCAAAGATAAGGAGATTTACGCAAAGCTAGAGAATTTGTATTTTTTAGATTTGGTAAAGAGAATCATTCCTCTACCACCATAGTCAAAAGTTGGCAATTGCATTAGTATTGGTAAACACATCTCCTAGAAAGAGAGCTTATTCAGATTAACTTGACATTTACCAAAGTTTAAATGTATAGTAAACATCATTGCTGACTAAATAAATGAATAGTAGAATAAATGTATGTAAGCACTTCATCTAGGTGTAATGTCTATTTGTATTTTTTTAATTTATAAATTGTTTTATTTTAACACAATTTGTTATTCTAATACCATAACTCACCTACATAGCTTGCCTACCTCATACAACATAGTAGTTTGATTAGATACTTATATGATAAGTCATAAGTTTTAAAGAGAAGAATAAATACATAATAGATAAAAATAAAAACATAGTTTATAAAGTATATATATCATTTCAAGGAGGTTATAAGGTATTTTTTATGTATAAAATAAATACACAATTTACTATATATATATAGTTTGCTATGTAGATCAATATGTATATCTAGTTTGCTACATATATATAAAATCACTGCAGTCCTATATTTCATGATGTATTTAATATATATTCCTTTGTTCATAATTAGATGTGAGTCATTGTTCTTAGCACATAATATATATAAATACCACTATTTTAGATGTTCTTATGTATATACTTATCATTATTCATATCTATATAGTCATTATACATATTATACATTCTTTACTGTATAAATACCTATAGATCACTATAGTTATCATAATTTTATATACACAAAAGTATACATACTATTCATAATTTTAAAAACAAGAACACACAAAATTTTCCACGCAGAATTTAACATCACCAACCTTGCAAAGTGTCCAAACTAAAATAGTACGATCCCATAAACCCTTTGCTTGGTTTGGTCTATTTCCTCCTCAACATACTATCCTATCTTCTTCCCCAATCTGTGTTCTCCCTTTTCTTCTCTTCTCTTCTTATCCTATGCGATGCCCTTTTCCTTCTTTTTTCTCTTTACAAGAATAATGCACTTTTTAAAAACCTTCCATTCTTTTTTCTATTTTGTTAAAAAATTCTAAGTCACCATGTTTCCTTTATTTTATTTAAATGAATTTTATCTCTCTTTTTAAAGCTTCTATTTTAAAACTTTGCCTTACTCTTTATTATCTTTTTTTCTTCTGATTTTCCCAAAGCTAGAAAATATTTGTTTTATTTATTTTATTTCCTTATTGAGTTTTCTTCCACTTTTCCTATTTTCTAATTACTTATTAATAATATGACTTAATAATAAATAATCAATAAATAATCATAATTAATTACTATAAATATGACTAATATAAATTCAATAATATTCTTTTAATCCAAAATTGTGAATCAATACATATTACATTAAAACATGATGGTTAGGTTATAGATAGTAGTAATCGAATCACACAAATTTATGTTCAATCATGAATTCGATAACATGACATAAGCATAGTACTAAATTATACATTAAATCTATGTATAACAACCACAATGTAATCACATGAGATTAATTATACATAATCATTAAAATTAGCTAATAGATAACTAATCATACATAAACAATTATCTAAATGTAATCAATATCTAAAAATGCACTAATGCTAACCATTCAACTATGTATATAATGAGTGACATTAACATGTGTGCAAGGATTATATCGATTTATCTATCATCTCCCAACACCTCCATCTACATCACCCTATCTGATGATACTCTCTCTCTGTCATGCTCTGAGGGATGAATCTCTATTGCGTTAAACTCACAACAAGAAGGTAGTTATTTCATAACATCATGACATATATCATAAAATACTACTATAATAATAAATAAACATGATCATAATGTAAAGAATATACAATACAACTAACTCATAACAATGTAATCATGAAGTCAAATAAATATTT
This sequence comes from Torreya grandis, assembly GCA_037957365.1. Lineage (NCBI taxonomy): Eukaryota > Viridiplantae > Streptophyta > Pinopsida > Cupressales > Taxaceae > Torreya > Torreya grandis. The sequence goes on along the minus strand of JARHVA010004841.1, from coordinate 95,604 downwards.
AACTGTGTCATAACAATATATAACTCATAGCATAGTTAATAATAATCAAATCAATTTACCAACCATTAAAATCCATGTATAATCAAGTAATTTTTCTTAGTGAGGAATTAGGATGTAACATTCTTCCCCCTAAATTTGGTCATTATCCCAATGACACTTATTCAAATATTAGTTTTGAATTAAAAACATTATTCAATAAAAAAATAACATAGTATAAATCATCAAATCAATTAAATAAATGTGGAATTCACCTATAGAACTCATCATAGTTCTCCCAAATAGCACTATCCTTAGAGTATTAATCCCACAAAATGAGTATTAATCCCAAAAAACCTTACATTATGACATCTTTCTATTATGTAAATGAATTTTATGAGTGTCATTTAATCTAATTCATTCTACCATGACCACCCCAGGATATAGAACTTGTAAAGCATTCTAATTCAACATATGTGAAGTATCAACTACATACTTTTTAAGATAAGAAACATTGAAGACATTATACAATAGATATAGGTATGGTGTCAATGCAAGCCTATATGCTACAAGATTGACCACTTCTAACACCTCAAAGGGTCTCACATATCTTAGTGAAAGTTTCACTAACTTTTTGAATTTAATCAATCTATTTTATGGCTTAACCTATAAGAACACTTTATCACCTAATGAAAACTACCTATCTATTCTCTTCAAATTAGCATAACTCTTCTACCTATCATTGGCCTCAAACACTCTTTGATTGGTTAATATGACTTGATCTTCCATTTCTAAAACCATTTCAGATCCAAAGACTACCATGTCTTCGAACCTATTCCAACTTATTGATGCCCTGCACCTTATCTCATTCAATGCTTCAAATGGTTCCATCTTCAAATATTATTGGTATGAGTTATTATAAGGAAATTCAACTAATGGAAGATAATCTTCCCACTTGTAATGTTGATCTATGTAATATATATGAAGAAGATCCTCTAACACTTGATTAACTTACTCAATTTGACCATTAGTATGTGGGTAATATGCATTGCTAAAATTTAATTATTTAATCAAAGATGAATTTAGAGTTATCTAGAACCTAGAAGTCATTTTTGGATCATGATCTAAAATGATCTTCTCTAAAAATCCATGCAATCAATACACTTCTTTTATGAACCTCTTCACAAGATTGGTGCATCATCTATCAAATTACCTGGTATAAAATGAGCTTCCTTGGTTAGCTTATCAACTACAATCAAGATTATATCATTTCTACTTTGTGACAATGGTAAACCTTAGACAAAGTCCATACTGATCATTTGCCACTTCTATTACTTATGTCATGTGGATATAACAACCCATCCAAATACAAATGTTCAACTTTCACTCACTGACATTCCAAACAATGTGACACAAAGTCCACTACATCTTTATTAATTCCCTTCCAAAAATAAACCAGTCTAAGATCTATCATGAGATTGGTTATTCTTGGATGTTCTGAATATGGGTATTGTGTAGTTACTTTACCATTGTGCTCCTTAGAATCACTTAATCTGGCACATACATGCTTCCATTATATCATAAAATACCATCATTTTCTAATATGAATCCTTTATACTTAAGATTCTGAGCATTCTTTAATAATATTTTCCTAACCTAATAATAGAATTCATCTCTTAACAAGAATTCAATTGCTCGATCCCTAAAACTACTCCTGATAGTAGCCATGAATGCTATGTACCTCATACAAATTATGGCATTAACTACTCTATTTTCTTTACCTTTGATATAATTGATATCAAAGTCATAATCAGACAAGAACTCTAGCTAGTATCTCTAATGAGCATTTAGATTTGGTTGGGTGAAGATGTATTTGAGTCTCAAGTTATCCATCTAGAGCTTAAATTATTTTCCTAATAGATAATGCTTCTAAAATTTCAAGGCATGCACAAGTGATGAAAGTTCTATGTCATTAGGTACATAATTCACCTCATAAGGCTTCAATTTCCTTGATTTATAGGCTACTACTACACCATCTTGCGTAAAGACTCCTCCTAGTCCATCCCTTAATGCATTTGTGATCACTAAAAATTGACCATGGGATCATGAACTCTTAGTACTAGTGCTAAAGCAAGTTCTCTTTTAAATTCCTAAAAATCTACTTCACATTTATCTAAATAGATAAAACTTTGGTTCTTACACTATAGAGAGGTAATAATACTAGCTCTTAGAAGAATTTGGACCAAACTTTTGGTAATAACATGCTAATCACATGAAACTCCTTATCTTGTGGACATTCTTTGGCATCGGCCATACCATAATGGCTCTCATATTTAATGGATCTACTAAAATATCATCTATAGAGATAATTTATCCTAGATATTATACTCTTTCTTGGAAAAATTCACACTTAGATAACTTACCATACAAATTGTGCTTACACAACCATTGTAAAATCAGTTCTAGATGTTGAAGATGCTTATCTTCATTCTTAGAGTATATTAAAAAATGATCTAAATAATATTTTAACACACTGTTCGTGAGATTCATGAATGCTGCCAGAGTATTTGTCAACCCAAATGGTAACACTGTGAACTCATAGTGCCCATAATGAGTCCTAAATGATGTCTTTTGAATATCCTCATCCCTTATCCTCAACTGATGGTATCTTTCTCCAAGATCAATCTTAGAAAAGATTGTTTTCCCTCACATCTGATCAAAAATATAATCTATATGAGGTAGTGGATACCTATTTTTGATAGTTTCCTTATTCAACATTCTATAGTCTATATAAAGCCAAAGAGTACTATCCTTCTTCTTGACAAAGATAACTAGTGTAATCCATGGTGACACACTTATCCTGATCAGCTCCTTTGATAATAATTCCTAGAGTTGATCCTTTAATTCAACTAATTCAGTGGTTTTTATCTTGTATGGTACCTTAGACTGTGGTTATAATCTAGGTATGATATTGATAGAGAAATCAAACTCATATTTAAGAGGCAATATTGACAATTATTCTAGAAACACATCATGAAAATTCCTAAAAAGTGGATAATATTCAAGGTATGTTTCCTTATATTCCTCCATTTCATTTATCTTTATGATAAATGCTTGGCATCCTTTTCCCTGGGCCTTCTTGAGTTGCATTGTAAAAATCTGCCTAAGCCTCAACTCTCTATTCTCACCTTGAATTTGTTTATGATTTCTAAAATCATCTAGATATTCAACCTTATTTAGGTAGAAGTCAACCTTAGCCTTATGCTTCATAATCTAATTAACTCCTAGGATCACATTATATGATCCCAACAGTGTTACATAAAGATCCACTATTGTTATGAATTTAGGTAACCTAATATCTACTTCAACTAAATACTTATCAATTTTGACTTTTGAATCATTCCCATATTATATCGACCATGCATTTTCCATTACTCTAGCCCTTATAGACAACTTATTTAGAATTTCAAAGATATAAAATAATATGTAGCCATTATATCTATCAAAATGGAAATTGGATGTTCAAATAAAATACCTGATAGTTTTAGGGGTGAAGCTTGTAATTCATCTTACTGATTATCAACTGTTGCATGAATAAATTACTAAAACATTCCTTACTGAGAAATAGAAACTTTTTTATTTAACTTATCCTAGGTATAATCATGAGTGTAATGGTCACCTACACAAATGAAACAACCTCTAGATGGTCCTTTCTTGTCAGACTATTGGTTTCCCTTGAAACTTCTTTTAAAACCATTGTCCAATTTATTGTTGCCTAAACTATTATTGAATCTAGAATTCTAATTTTTGAATTGACTCTTGGAGTCTCCACCTATTTGCTTCCAATTCTTATTTTTGAAAGTTGATTTATAACTTCCAAACTTTTTCTTAAAATTATCCCTATGTTGAGCAAGAGATATCAACTTTTGTTCCTACTTGAGTTACTTTTAAAAGACTTAGTCCATGGTAGATGGTCCATGAATGCCTATCTCTTCACCAATCTAGGGTTTTAATCCCATGATAAACTTACTAATTCTGAACCTCTCATCTTCTTGGTACTAAGGTACATATTTAAAAAGTTTGTTGAACTACTCCTAATACTCATTCACTAATAGGTCTCCTTATTTTAGATTCTAGAAATCTATAAGATTTTGGTCAAAGTATAACTGTGAAAGCCACCATGATCTAAAAAATATCATAAAATACTCCCATGTAGTGGTAGTAAAGTTAATATTCATTTCCATTTTTTTGTTGGCTTATAATGTAGCTACTTCACTAGCCAACTGGTAAGATCCCCAAATTACCCTAGTGACATTAGAGTAGTTTTGAATCTTGAAATACTTATTCATCTTAGTCAACCATGCTTCAACTCCATCACCCAAAATAGTTTCATCAATCTTAGATGGATTCACCTTTTTCATAGCTCTAGCCAATTCTATAGCTACCTGAGATCTCACATCTTGAGCATTTTCCTACTCAGTGGGATGCTCTTCAAGTAAATCTTGATGTGATTCCTCTTCATGACCATGAAATTTATACTCCATGGCTAAAATTTGGTCCCTAGTTTCATTCATGGCTACAAGAATCTGATCCAACTTTGTTGCTTGTTTAATGGCAAATAGATTAGGATCAAATGGAGGGTTATTTTTATTGATATTTGAAGGACCCTCTCTAGATACTATAACTTTCAACATTCTTCTTTATGGTAAATATAAATATATAAAAATGTTAGTGGACTCATTAAGTCTTGGAGTTTGAGTTGTAGCTTTGATAACACATGTAACATCCCTATTGGGATTGACTTAGAATAATGTGATTAAAAAAAATTTAATCAATGTATTCTTTCATTAAATTTCACCATGAGAATATAATTACTGATCTAGATAAAATAATAAGTATGTTAACTTTAAAATAATAATGTGACATCTATCTGGTCACTGATCATAATCATCATATGAAACACATGGTAACTAAATATAGAAGTAATTACATATGTCCAGCTATGGCTAGTACAAACATACAACAGTTATCAATGTTCAATAAGTGAATAATTTCATTTTTCAAGGATAATTTTTTAATAATAATAAATATAATACAAAATATAAGATACAAGGCTCCATAGAGCATGAGTTTCCAAATTCTAGTATCTAGAGTAATCTCAAGTGTAGTCTCTAAATAAGTACTGCTATGGGGAGGGAGAGCATCACTTGAGTACTTTTCGACACCAACCACGGACCATCAAGCCCCAACATAATACTCTATCAAGGAATGTCCTTCCCTTCACTAATGAGTAAATAGTGATGGTGAGGGAATCCAGAGAGACTAGTCAGTACTTGTGTGTTGTATGATTTTTAAGATTATGAAAAGTACCATAAAAAAATCCATTCTAACATGATATCACAAAAATTTTTAAATCATACATATGAAATGATAATATCTAACTAACATTACTTTGTCCAAAGTTTTTAATAGTTATTGATCTCTAGGATTAGTCAAATTTATATACACCACTTGATCAGATTACTTTCATCTGACATTGGTGATGCTAGTGAGCTGGTGAAGTCCATCTCACTACTTAGTACTAATAATATGAGATTTGGTTATCATGAATGTAACAAACATATTCATACAAATCACTTATTACTGGTAGGAATAAAACATTCTAAACACAAAAATAATCAAAATGCATACATTTAATCTATTAAACATATGAATGAATCTTGATTATATTATTTATCACATAAATAATAAGCATAACAAGTAAAATTTATACCAACTAGGTATAATCTATATTTATAGATTACATATTCTAATTTACATAAGTAAATACAAATGTAATATATTCTATGACAAACATGAATATCATAGTCTACCATATTATGTACACACTACTCAGTTTCAAACAACCAGTCATAATAATTTCATAGAATCAAATAACTCATAAAACAAGTTATACCTCATATGTACATAATATTTCATTTAAACAACTTATTACATTTATAGGAGACTATGTTCATGTAATTATAGATTTTTGACCCTCAGGATTCTGTCTTTTTTTTAGCAGTTAATAATACTGTAGATATAAGCACACCTCTATATGCTATATATAAGTACTTAAGTCTTCATATTGATATTTTTCATATATACAAGTACTTGTTCATACTAAATATATTTAAAATATGTACCAAATATAAGTACTCAAACAATATATAAATAATTCTTTTAAATGTCAATAATTATTTATAATTATTAACGAAAACTTCAACCATTATAACTTCCCATTCATGAACTATCAATACCAGTATATTCTAATAGGATCGAATTATATTCATATAGGTAATTTCATCGGTTATCTATATGGTTCCATTGACTATACCACTATGTTATTCCTATGATTATCTAAAAGCTTTGAATATATATATATATATATATATATATATATATATATATATATATATATATATATCCCATAAGATAATTTATATCTTAGTATGCTATTCCTATAATTATCTAGAAGTTAGATAATCTTTCTACGACTAGTCAATGGATATATAAAATATGGATTATCCTGATTTAGTTATTATACAAAAAATGATCAGACTTGGACCATCCATCACAACACAGATTTTATTTTTATATAAAAAATAAGGATTCTCTATCTATTTTAATGTAATAAGTTTTTGTTCGTTGATATGAAAATTAATAACTAGAATATAAACTATTTTCATATATCCTTGTATGAAAACTAATATGCCAACACCTATTTTTTTGACATGTTTAGTGGATGAGGGATGTAAGTACAATTGGTATTATGGTATGCATGGTTGATAAATAATTTTTCATGAAAATGTCAATTAAGCTTGTGATGGTTATTGGATGTGTTTGCTTGGCAGTTGTAGATCAAATAAGAAAATAGGGTGCAATTCTCATTTTTGAGCTAGATCCTAAAAATGATGCACCTTATGCTTTTCTATTCGACATCTATGCAGAAGTGGGATGATATTCCAAATATAAGGAGATTTATGCAAAGATAAAGAATTTGTATTTTCCAGATTCAAGAAAGAGAATCATTCCTCTACCACCATAGTGAGAAGTTGGAAATTGCATTAGGATTGGTAAACACATCTCATAGAAAGAGAACTTGTTAAGATTGACTCAATGTTTACCAAAATTTAAATGTATAGTAAACATCATCACCGAATAAAGAAATGAATAGTAGAATAAATGTATGTAAGCACTTCATCTAGGTGTAATGTCTATTTGTATTTATTTATTTATTTATAAATTATTTTATTTGAACATAGTTCATAATTCTAATACCAAAACTAACCTACATAGCTCACCTACCTCATATAACATTGTAGCTCGATACGATACTTATATGATAAGTCATAGGTTTTAAAGAGAAAATAAATACATAGCAGATAAAAAAAATACATAGCTTAGAAAGTATATATCATTTTAAAGATGTTATAAGGTATTTATTGTGTATAAAATAAATCCATAGTTCATTATAAGATCACTATGTATATCTAGTTTGCTACATATGTACATAAAATTGCTGCAGTCTTATATTTCATTATTTGTTTAATAGATATTCCTTTGTTCGTAATTATATATTAGTTTATATTATTAGCACATAATATATATAAATATCTCTATTTTGGATGTTCTTATGCATATACACATTATTGTTCATATTTATATAGTCGCTATACATATTATAAATTCTTTACTATACAAATACCTACAGAGCACTATAGTTCTCATACTTTTATATATACAAAAGTATATAGACCATTTATATAGTTCATAGTTTTTAAAACAAGAACACACATAATTCCACATAGAATTTAACATCACTAACCTTGAAAAGTGTCCAAGCTAAAATAGTATAATCCTAAAAATCCTTTGCTTGGTTTGGTCTCTCTCCTCCTTAACATGTTGACCTATCTTCTCTTTAACCCATGATCTCCCTTTTATTCTCTTACTCTTCTCTTCTTATCCTATACCACACCCTATTCCTTCTTTGCTCTCTTTAAAAGAATAATGCACTTTCTTTAAATCTGCCATTAATTTTTTCTATTTTGCTAAAACATTTTTAAGCCGCTAACTTTATTTTATTTAAATGAATTTTCTCTCTTTTTTATAAAGATTTTATTTTAAAACTTCACCATACGTGATACTATATTTGTTTTCTTCTAATTTTTCCAAATCTAGAAAATATTTATTTTACTCCCTTGTATTTTCTTCAAATTTTCCTGTTTTTGTTTTTTAATTACTTATTAATAATATGACTTAATAATAAATGATCATAATGACTTACTAGAAATATGACTAATATAAAGTCAATAATATTATTTTAAATCCAAAATGGTGAATCAACAAATATTACATCAAAACACGATGGTTAGGTTATATTCAATAGTAACCAAATCACACAAATTTAAGTTCAATCATGAATTTGATAGCATGACATAAGCATACTACTAAATTATACACTAACTCTACATATAATAACCACAATGCAATCACATGAGATTAATTCTACATAGGCATTAAACTAAGCTAACACACAACTAATCATGCATAAACAATTATCTAAATGCAAATACCATGCAAAAATGTATTAATGCTAACCATTCAATTATGAATATAATGAGTTACATTAACATGATGTGTGTAAGGGTTCTATCCGTTCCTATATTATCCCCCAACACCTCCATATACATCACCCTCTTTGATGATGCTCTCCTTCTGTCATACTTTGAGTGATGAATCTCTCCTGCATCAAACTCACAACAAGAAGGTAGTTAGTCAATAACATCATGACATATATATCATAAAATATTTATATAATATCATATCAACATGATCATAATGTAAAGAATATACAATACACCTAACTCGTAAAAATGCATTCATGAAATCAAACCAATATTCAACTATCCCATAACAACATATAACTCACAACTTAGCTAATGCTAATCAAATAAAATTACCAATAATAAAAATCCATACATAATAAAGTAATTTATCTTAACAAATAATCATGATGTAAAATTTAATGTTCTTTTTCACTCTACCATGAGGATCCTAATCCCTGTGTGTCAGTGTGGATAGCGAGTAGTATTCCTTGTATCTGCCAACCTTGTAAAAGTGTTTGTGATTTACATAACACATCCTTACAATCATAAGGTGAAAGCCATGGAAGGAAATCTTCTTATTTTTTTATCATATCTTCTTCTATCCCCCGCCATCTTTGGTAGGCAATCTCCTTATCTACTAGTTTATCAGGTACATATTTGTGGAGATGTAGGGGTAAAACCTTGTGACCCATGACCATAATAACAATGTAATTAGGATATATCCAGTAATATCCCCTTGCTAGCAATGTGTTTGCATGCTTTTGGATACCTTGGGTAATAGGGATTCATGAATGGACATCTAAACCTAGGTGTATACATCCTATGTAATGCGAGTGATGTTCCTAGTATAAGTATATATGTGCATAAAAGAATATGAATCACATATAATTTTTTTAATAAAGTATGGATTTAAGCTCCAAAGTGACCCATTATTTATATAAATGTGATCGACATAGCATCTAGAAGATAATACATATATAGAAATGGCCCCCCAAGGCCTCTTATCCTTATGTAGTATTTGTTCTCATAGTTTTGCACTAATTACATCACCTAGATTAAATGTTAACTTTGAGGTCATTAGTAATTCCAAAAATAAAACCCATTAAAGGTGAAGGAATTCTATGCTAGGGTAGACCTATAACCAGTTCAATAGGGCTATGATATTATGTATTCCACTCTAGAACTTAATTACATGCATCAATTACTTCTCCATTAGATTGTTAGTCTCCTAAAGAATCATCCACTTGCTCAATATTTTATCAATTGAGTTCTTATTCTTATATGAAACTACTCTTTTCAAGTTGTATGTAGCATCTACAATAGGTATGGATAAATATATTTGGAACACATCTCTTGAGATGCACACTATGATGGTTTTATGCTCTAAGTGGTGCAAGAACACACTTATTGTCACTTTACCAGTGAAGAACAAGTCTTATAGGAGGTTTATGCATGACATAACCTCAGGATTTATCACTATGAAATGAAATACTTATCATTTAAAGGGGAGAATGTTTGTAACCAATTGTCTTTGAGCTGGTGTCAAATTCTAAATAATTAAAGTAGTCATTGTTGAATACTACTAGATCAAAGATGGTATCCTTTTACTCTATTAAATTACTAATAGATAATTTAAATGGGTTAATAACTCCTCAAAATGTCTTGGATGAGAATGCCATAGCTAATTGACTGGGTTGACAAAGTTATAGTTCTTGAATTTAACATCTCAATTCTTATAGATATACTATATGATCAAAATGTAGGTAGCTAGAGATTGTTGACAATGAATCAAGTGAGCTTGAAGTTATTTTATGATTAATGAACATGTCATTTATTTTTAATTCATTGGTATAGCTCTGGCATTCAATTATAGTTCATACACCATTAATGTTCAATGTCCATAAATTTATTTTGTTTGTTCAATTCCAACTTTGCCACTTCATTTGGAAGGTATGCCATGTAGGCACTATAGATGTTAAACAAAATGCCACATCGTTACCTTTTTCCAAGTGTCATTCTATCACTTTTTTTTAATTTGGTCTACCTATGCCATGGGGGGTCTTGGTAGTCGGGAGTCATATGTTATATTAAAATGTGTTTGTGAAGTGAACAAATCTTCCAAACAGAATTTTTAAACACTTATTTTGAACACTTTTACCAAAGATGAAAATGAGCCAAAAATAAATTTTTTGAATACTTTCACTGAAGACCCATTTCTCCAAACAATTTTGACAAAGATAAAAATTCCAAAGAGTAAAATATTGAACATTTTCTCTAAACACTTTCACCAAATAAAAGTTCCAAATAATTTCCCTAAAGACCAATTCGTACTGAGCACTTTTGTCGAAATGCTTCACCAAACAATTCTATCGAAGACCAAATTATTGAAATATGAATTTTAAACTTTTTTGCCAAGGAATAAATGCCAAAATGCAACATTTTTGAAAATCTAGTTCTTGAAAAATTAAATGGTGAAGACTTTAATATGTGGCAAAAAAAATTTGTGAGGGTTGAACTTGTAAATAAGAGCTCTAAACAAGACCTACAATTAAAAACCTCGAAGAGAAACTTTATGCCAAGGTTCATATAGGTGTGAAATGTTGAAGACTGCCAAAGATAGGCTTCTAAACAAAATCTCTAAAGACCAAATTTCATAAAACTTGGGAACTCATAAATTATGCATTTGCTAAAAACCTATATATATGCATAAAATTTTAAGAGTATTATTAGGTTTGTCCAAATATATAGACATGTTCATCTATGTTTTTTGAATATTAAAGCTAGGTGAAACATATAAAGATATCTTAAAAGAAGTCTTTCAAGATATGCTTATACCTTTTTATAAATATAGTGGGCCCCTATTCTAATAAAAAACAATGGGGGTAGATTGGGTATAAAAAACATATTTCCATAACATGCCTCCACTTTAATATGTAACTATGAAAATGTGGAAGCCATGCCTCTATGACATGCCCCCACTAATATACTCCCACCCTTTTTGAGATGAGGGTAAGTATAAACTAGTAGTTACCTTACCTAAAAATAATTAAATAATCATATAATATCTATATGGACATGTATAATACATGATTAAAATATATAAGTAGATATAACAATGAGGAACATAGTATGTGATCACATCAAGTACTAAGATGCATGATGTAAATCATGGAAACATATAGAGAGTAATAGTATAATCTCAATAATAAATCAATCAGACAGACAAGATCACTCAAAATAAAAATAAAAGGCACTGGCCAAGGAGATCTCATACAAGGGGCATGTTTAAATGTCTAATAATTGAAGGAAAATGATTGGTTAAATATCCACAAAGAATATAAAGACATGTTAAAATGTCTACATATAACAAATTATGACATATGCAAATGTCACAATAGGCAAACAAAGGCACATGAGCCACAAGCAATGGAGCATATTAAAGTGCTCAAACAATAAATACAATGTAAGATAATAGCAATCAAAGAACAAACTCAAGGAAGAGAAAAAAGGAAAGTATAGAGTCATAAACAACTAAAATAAGCATATCATTCTAATCCCTATACATATGTGTTAATAATTTTTTTTAAGTACATATCATATCAAGTACATAGTTTATTATCTCCACTTTGTGCCATAAGCTTTGGTGAGCACTAGATTAGATTTTACTTGTCATTTACTATGTGAATACAAAAACATAGGACCTAGATATTGTTATTACATGGTATTTCTTGACTAGAGGATTTGGAACCCTCTCTAGTGATGTTATTGTGGTAAGATATCCCTTTGCTAGGTCTAGTAGATCCATCTTGTTCATGACACTAAATATTTAATGTATCAACAATCGAAAGTGTAAGTAGGATTTATCTTCTCTGAGCTAGGATTAATTAATAGATTAGTTGTATTTAACTTTGTATACATTTTGTTGAATTTGACATGAAATCAAACCCTTGTAGGTTTTCTTTCACACTTTCATTTTCCCATTATAATATAAATTTCTATTTTTACATTACTATATCAAACCTATCGGTATAATTCTAATAGTCTATGCACAAGTTTAACTCAGTCATTCCAAAATGACTCTATTCTATCTATGCAAGTCTTCTCTAAATACTGGTGACTAAATTGATTAGTTCAACACAGTCTTATTTTTTAGTCCTATATATGCATACATTGTCAAACCAACCAAATCTATTCATAATTCTCCTCTTTTAACACATAGGTCTACAAACATAGTCAAACCAGTCAACTTTGTTCGTAACTTATTTTTTAGCACATAGGTTTTGAAAACTTTATCGAGCTAGTCGACTCTATTATCAAAAATTTTAAATCAACACTTGAGCATCACATCATATTTTTTTTCAATATAAATATCTTCCAACCCACCAAGGTTCATTCTTTCTCTCTCTATAATTTTAGTTTTTCATTTCCATTACTATTTTTCCCAATTTTATAGTCTATAAATTTGTAACCTTATATCCAAGTTGGTCGACCATCTTGACATAGTTTTTAATTCTATCTTCTATCTCAAAAACATAATCAACCTGTTTGACTGGGTTATTCCAAATCTTACTTCTACAGAACAATAATGACCTAGTTGACTCTGTTCTACACTATTTGCATATAATTTCACCTAAACTAACTCTGTACTCTTCACAATCAAATAATTAACCTATTTTTGATAGTAATTAATTCACCTTTCCTTTTAGTTGGTTACATGCTTAGAATAAAAAATATTGATTAATTAGGTGGTTTTTAAAATTAATGATTTAATCACATTATTTTTCTCTTTTGCACACACTTCCAAATTACTTTACATATAAAAAACATTAAACATTTATATTCCCAAGGTCTACCTATTTATATTTTATCACCAAGAGGGAAGCTGACTTGGTTTTTTTGCCAAGTATAAACATGTGGTTGATGGTATATATTGGAAAAGTACCCAACACCCTTATCACTATGAGATTGGGAAATGTGGGGTTAGGACCCAATACCAAGCCAGTATCACTATCAATATAGATCCCTTTTATCCTAAACTTCCTAAAACTAGCTTTAGATTGATTTTTAGTTCCTAATTATAATTAAATTATGAAGCACATTAAAATTAAACTCATTATAACTTAATAACACTTTTAAATGACCAATTAGTTAGAATTTACTGTCAAGTTGCTACTTTATCTTTGATCATTATATTTTATATTGTAAAACTTGCATTAGCTTGTGTTGGTGTAAGGTTTGTGCTGTGTGTTTTAATTAGATCAGTCACATTGATCCAATTGTTTGTGTGCTTAATTTAATTTTCTTAGATATTATATTGTAAAAATTTTCACTATTTTTAGAACACTATCATCCATATGGACGAAATCTCCTATAGACTATTTAGCCTATCTACCTATAATACACAATCGACCTATCCACCTGTGTCTCTTTATCTTCTTATTCAGACCCTATCTAACTAGTACATAGTTGATATATTTGACCATGTATACTTTTTTCTTGGCTTGTTACCTATTTAGTAGTACATAGTCGACCTGTATGACTACATTTTCTTTTTCTTTGTTCTGTTAGTTTGATTCTTTATCCTATTTTTTGAATTTTATTTTCATTACCTCTTTAGCATATTTTTCTCACAATGAATTTATTGTTTGAGGATAATACATAATTAAATCCAACAAACATGATGAGTCTTACCCATCCTCATTTGTTTCCCCAAAAATAGCTTGTGGCTTCCACTTTAGTTGAAAGTAATATGCACGTTGCCACTCATATTACCAATTATATGACTCCTCTTCATTCATCATCAATTTTTAATCCTCTATTCTCCTTATAATATGAATGTGAATTAGAGTACACACCTCAAATAATCTTCCTCATCAATGAATTTCCTCAACATAGAGGAAAGGATCCTTTAAACCTCCATAATCTAATAATAGGTGCTCAAATAAAAGAACCTATTTCACCCTCTCCTACATTATCTCATGGTTTTGGGGGTGACACTTTCTTTTCTTCTTAGCTTTTCCTTCTATTTTGACTCCTTACCACACCATGACCTCTTCAACCTCCATGTGAAGTATCTTCACTAACATGGTAGATTCAACATTTAGTGGGCCTTTTCCAAAAACCCTCCTCAGGCCACTCGTGTATTCTTTGCTATCAATGATAATCATGCTACTAGTGTTTATCTTTCTTCCAATAATCACCATTCAACTTGTGTATCTTTTTATACATATGCTGCTAGTAATTCATTTTCTACCAATGCTTCTCATGCCACTAGTGCCACACATGCCACTACTCATAGTGAAACCCAAGCCACTAATACAAACAACCATACTTCACATTCCACACATAATATTCAAAATACTACGCAAACTAATCAACTCTTATTTTAAACACTCAATTAAATGAACACTTTTCAAACCAAAAATGCCAATCAATTGATGCAGATGCAAAATAATCTCATTCACCTTCAAAAATAGCCCTAATAGGTTTCATGGGGAGAAAAAAATCCAAATTCCCCCACCCAACCTTAGGTATTCCCATGGTAACCTCATTCCTCAACCACTCCTCATTAATAAAATGATCAACCATATCCAAAATGAACCTCTTATACCTCAAATTTCAAATATCAACATAGGAGGTATTACATCTACCATCAGTTATAATGGGTCCACTAATCCCACATTACATTTAGAAACATTTGGTAATCTCTATAAATATTGGGTCTAATGTAATACCTTTGTTGATACTAAGATATTAACTAAAAACCCTTTGGAGATGCTTTAGATTGGTACAATCAACTAAAATCCAATTCTATCACTAGCTTGGAAGATATGGTTAATTCCCTAATACAGGAGTTTCAAACTTATGATCTCCTTGAAAATACCTTATCTCACTTCATAAATTTTAAACAAATTTAAACTAAAATGGCACAAAATTTCATCAAATGATAGAAGAACTTGTCTAATAAATGTGAGCATAACACAATAGATGATAATCTCTTTCATCTTTTCACTAATATTCTATACCCCAAGTTATAATATTGGGTTAGGACTCTCTCTCTAAAAACTTTGGAAGAATATTTTGACCAAGCTAAGCCCTAATATTTTATCATGCACCAATTTGAACCATCCCAACCTTTCGTGGGCACTCACCTGCTCATGAAAAATAAAAATCATCATGCTACCAATAATGGTTTCATTGATATTTATGATGCTATTCACAAAATTCATGCCATCACTCTCGATAATGTTATGGAGCATGTTCCCCCTCCAAACAACACTCCTAATCCTATATTTTACCAAATAAAAAACATTGATTTCCATAAACCATTATCCTTAATCGAGTTTCAAAATCATCTTACAAGGCCCCTACCATAACATTTTGACCCCACTCATCCTATGAAATCATGGTATGATCCAAACAAATTTTATTGGTTTCATTCAAGTAGGGACCATTCTCATGAGACTTGTATATAATTATGTAATCTAGTTATGGATTTCCTTCTTGGCCTAAACTTTAATCATGAATCACTCATTCATAAATGCTAACAAGCATATGACATAACCTTTAAATCTCATGAAACACAAACAAAAATCAAGATCTAGACTAAGCTAATTATCACCTTGTTATTACAAGGATTCTCTTCCTAATCATAAAGATAGTAATGACAACCCTAATCCTTCCATAAATAATGTTGATAGCCTTATAGACCTCACCAATGAAGAAAATGTGGTAAATGTGACTAACATACAAAGGGTATTCACTTTTATTAATTTTAATCCATCACACACGCCAAACCCCTCATACATTATACATCATTCAATACTCTTCCCCATATCATCTCATGGAGTTGGGGCAAGAGGACCTTATACCTTTCTAAGAACCACTTCCAACATCTCAACTAGATAATACCTCTCATACTATCTCTACAATTCCCCCAACATCTACACACATAGACAACATTACCCAACCTTTCAAAAGTATTTATTCAACCCAAATACAATAAATACCTAAATTAACTATCCCTCCATTGAAATATAATCAAGTTATTTGTCCTAAAACTAAACCAACTACATCTTACCAATAGAAGTTTGACTACACTTCCAATCCTCCTTCCTAGAAGATCCAACAACATTACATGCTTCTATCCAATAACCCCCCCATGGATTATGATGAATGAGATCCCATATCAGAACTTTCTCATCTCCCATCTCAAATACATTTTCTTGAACTAATGTGAACTTCCCCCCGTCATCATAACTGTCTAATGCAATTATTATTTTAAATGAACATCCTTCATCCTCCCTTAGTAGGAAATGAAGCTACCTTATTTAGGTTTAAATATTTTATACTAAAATGTGAAGAGATGTACATACATGTTGGTGAAACAATGGGCACTTCTCTTTCCCTTAAATTTCCCATTGCTTCCATGATTCTTAATGAGATCATGTGGATGATCCTACACTATTTATTATCATATAAATTTGTGATATCCAAGTTAAGTGTGATTTGATTAATGAGGGTTTAGGTACTTACATTGTCTCCCTAGATTTCATTAAAACTCTTAGATATTTTTAGTACAATCTAAAATCCACATGAAGTACATGTCAAGGTTATGATAGAAGGCAAATGCCTCTTTTAGGTTACATGTAGCTTCTTATTATTTTACCTCCTATTATTGTTGACATAAATTTTTTAATATTTAACTTTACCATTTCTTATAACATCTTGCTTGGTAGACCTTAGACTCATCATATGAGGGATGTCACATCATCTACATGCCAATGTGTCAAATTTCATCATAATGTTGTTATTTACAAGATTTAAGGAGACACAAACCCTCAAAATTTTGAACCCTTGAACCCTTGAATCTCAACCATTAAACCCTTGCCTAGTATGCCATTTAGGGAATCTTAATGTTTTAATTATCCTATCAATTCTACCTGAAGTTATAATGGCCTCCCAAAAATCATTGGGAATATACCACCTAACCTCCTTGATTATGATGATGATGAGATAGATGAGATCAACCTCAAGATCAAAACTTTGAATCTATCCCCTTTTCTCATCACCTAGCTTCTACTATCCTTGAAGCCGCATTCATGTCAGCCTTATATCAATGTTATACCAGTGGTATTAATTAATATTAGACATTCTATTCATCATGTAACTTCTGATGAAAAGATCATACCTACCTTTACCATAAAGCTGCATACACTTGATTATGATGATGGTTATACTTTGATGATCCACTTCTAGGAGGACTTGTCTAGGATAGATATGCCAAGATTCTTAAATATAATACTTATTTATTTCTATCTTTTTGTTTGTATTATTGTGTTCATTATTTCATATTTCCTAATTATAGTATTCTTCCTTTTTTTTGAAAGGTAGAGATGGAGTGATTGTATGGTACACCTCCAATTTTAGTAAAGCCTCTCAGAATCTTGCTCATGAATCATGCCATGACTTGTCCTTACCATTTTGATAGATACCAAGATATTTATAGTTTGATTTACCAATAGATGTTAACTACTTCTCTTAATCCTTCTACATGTCCAATGTGACCCTCTACTAAGCCTAGTCTAGTTCATACTCTCATTCTACTTTCAACTGAGCCTAATCTTGTATCTAACTCTGTTTTACCTATAGATGAGCCCAACCCACTTTCTACACTAACCCTACCTTCCCTTGGTGATGGCATTTTTACTTTGACACATCTTGATCCCATGCCCTCCCAATGGTATGATCAACCATATTATGATATTCACAAGGTTTCTAGTCATTGGACCAAATATTGCCAGTTATATCATCCTTCCTTGGCTTCTACTTCTATACCCAAAGTCTATGAACAATTGTATCTGTTACTTCTATAGCACATACAATCTTTATTCCACCCATTATTGAAACCTTTGACAATATATTAACACATTTCATCCTACCCTTACTCAACCCAAAGATAAGGCTATGCCTCCTCCTAAGTTGTTACCTAAGTATATCCCTAAATATGGGGAGTTATGTTTTTTTTAACACTGGTGAGGTACACATCATACTGATTGTTATTGAATTCTCTAAAAAAACCTTCATTATCACATTATGATGATTATTGTACCTTCTATTCCTTCCTCCATAGATCACCCATGTAAGAAGGCTCCTCCTTCTTTACATGTGGTTCCTTCCCCACCCGTGGTTCTTTCTTCACTTATGGTGCTACCTTCTTGTCCTACATATACCATTCCTATTATAGAATCTATTACCCTCCTTGAGTATTATATGCATGAGATCCCTCATGATAATGATCCTTCAACTACACCTACATTTCATGCTGAGGGGATTTAGAGAGAGGTCTTTTCACAGCTTTCCATGAGGATAGATGAGACTTTGGCTGTCATTAGGATCCAAATTCATAGAGATATTTTAGATGTCATAAATAATATTTGTGAATAAATCTATTAGTATTTGAGAACATATCATATATTTATTTCAATTTATTCTTCATTATGATTTCAGATTTGACTTGTGATCTACTTTGATATATCTTATATCATTGACTATGTGTTAAATCTGGTTTCACCTATCTATTTCACATGGATATTTATATTATGAATTATGTTTTGTATATGGTTTTATTTTATTTCATCTTTTATTATGGCTTATTTTTTTCTTTCCATTATTGCATGGTTATATTTATGAGTTCATTTCTTGCATGAATGTCTTTGTATTTCCTAATGATTTTTTGCTACCTTATCTCAAAAACTCAGATAATTATTATTGTGACTTGGTTATACAAACCTTAATCCCCTTATCAATATTTATCTACCATGTGATCAGTTATCAAACAAGACATCTCATTGTAATCCTATTTTATCGATCTTCTTTAGATGTCCCTTTACTCCATTATCTCCTTTCACAAACTAAGCATATATATGGTTGAAACTTGAGATAAAATACTAGTTCATAGGTAAGCCCAAGTGTTTAGTCAATCATATATTTGGATACATATCTTCATTTAACCAAGGTCTAAAGCTCATTCATGTGTATCACTTATATCACTCATGTTGGTTATTCCAAATACATATAGAGGATGAATCATAAAAGCCATAAAATTTAAAATCCAAATCATTTAAATAAAAGACAACATATAATTTAAAAAGTCAAATCATACTAAAAGATGTGATTCATAACACATCTCCATTTTATATTCTAAGCTCAAAATGTATAGTTGATCTCATGATAGAGTTGAGGTCCATTGGGGTGAGGTATGCTTGTAGATAGGGAAAGGAGAATAAAAAGAATCTTTTAGTCCTACCTAATTTCTCACACAAGTACCCAATATTCATATTAGATGATACCTATGTAAGAGGTCTTAAGGAATGGGGAACATGTTATGGGAAGGTAGGTCCATTTTTATTTTCTTGTTCATATAACTAGCATGATTTTATCTTAATATCTCACCTATTTTCCTATACAACTTTGTGTTTAGTGTGAATAGACATCCTTTGTATTTTGATGGTCACTAGGCTCTTAGTGTTTTTGTTGTGTACTTAGTATGCCTCATATTTATTTAGGTTTCTCATAGATGCCTATGTCATGATTTTTACATTCCCTCTTTCATTTACAACATTCCTAATATTTTGCCTTGAGAAATTATATTTTGTTAATTGATGATTCCCCTTAGGGTTTCCCTTTGTGAGTTACAATGGAAGACCATGGATAGGCCAAAGCCCTTATCATAAATTATCACATTACAAACATATTTTAAAATGATTACCACCATTATTTACACATCATTGGTGTTCCCTTTGTGAGTTGTAGTGTAAGACCATGGATAGACCCAAGCCCTCCTCACAAAATATTCCAATACCTAGTTCCTACTATAACCAAGTCACAATGAAATTACATGCATTAAATTTGAGATAAGTAGTGGTAAATTATGAGTCACACATCATTGACATGATTTCCATCTTAATTTATTATGTTTTATTCTTACTTCATTAATCTTTCACTTTTATCTTCTTATTTTCTAATTGTATGTATGCTTACAAGCATAATTTTTTTCATACTTCCCAGCTTGACTTAGTGTGATCAATTTAATTTCATTTTACATTATGAAAATAACATTTTACATTTTGTCTTTATTTTCATACTTCCCAATGTGATTTATTATGATTGATTGAATTAATTGTTTTATTTTTATACCATTGGTTTTTCATGTGCCTTCCATTTTTTACAATATTTTCATGCTTCCCAATGTGATATAGTGTTATTTTTATTTTTTATTTAATTTGGTGCACTTTTTTACATGGTTTAAAAACATTTGTTATCCATTTTACCATCTTTGGTTTATTATATTTATTCTTCTTTTGTTTTTACACATTGTCCATCATGATATAGTGTGTATTACATTTGTTTTAAATACTATACTTTTCCAAATCATTTTTTATTTTTTATTTTTAACCATGCATGTGTATCACATAATGATAGAAAAGAAAACAATCATCATATATCTACAATAGCATATATAACAAAAACTATATACATGTGCTAGAAAATAAATATATCCATACATCATACAAATCCAAGTATAACTCATGAGATCAAAATGTTTATATATATATGAGATCAAAATGTTAAGATATATATATATATATATATATATATATATATATATATTAACATTTTGATCTCATATATATATAAACATTTTGATCTCATGAGTTATACTTGGATTTGTATGATGTTAGAGCTAAGGCTATTGTATCTTTTATTTCATATAAAATGCATGATGATGATGATATATATATAACTCATGAGATCAAAATGTTTATATATATATATATATATATATATATATATATATATATATATATATATATATATATATATATATATATATATATATATATATATATATATATATAAACATTTTGATCTCATGTTTTATATATATATATATATATATATATATATATATATATATATAACTCATGAGATCAAAATGTTTATATATATATATATATATATATAAATCATGAGATCAAAATGTTTATATATATATATATATTAACATTTTGATCTCATATATATATATATATATAAACATTTTGATCTCATGAGTTTTATATATATATATATATATAACTCATGAGAATATATATATATATATATATATATATATATATAAAACTCATGAGATCAAAATGTTAATATATATATATATATATTAACATTTTGATCTCACACACACACACACACACACACACACACACACACACACACACACACACACACACACACACAAACATTTTGATCTCATGAGTTATATATCATCATCATCATGCATTTTATATGAAATGAAAAATACAATAGCCTTAGCTCTAAGGCTAGGATTCATAATGTCTATCATGTGGCCTAGCCATACTACCCATTAATGCCTATGACTATCCCCTCTGAATAGTATGCTATAAAGAGATATTCTAGGATCTCAATCCAAAGACATGTCCCTATAGATTATACACCTAGGTCAATATCCTATATGGATGGTGGTCTCCATATGCATGGCTCTCTTCTATGCTAGGGCCTGTTAGGCCTATGCCTCTACTGATCCAACCCCTATTAGTGGTTTTAACCCATCATCACATGCCTATAGCTACCTCATGGCCTCTCCCACTAGTGTAAACTATCCCACCTAGGATGGGTTAGATAGAACCACA
Source organism: Torreya grandis (assembly GCA_037957365.1). NCBI lineage: Eukaryota > Viridiplantae > Streptophyta > Pinopsida > Cupressales > Taxaceae > Torreya > Torreya grandis. The sequence continues at coordinate 73,268 of JARHVA010004841.1, read as the reverse complement.
TGATCATCTAAAGTGGTATGGTCATATGGTGTCAGTAACCCATCCAAAATATCATGGTGCATAACCATAACTAGGGCTCCCCATATGATATACTCTCTTGTAGGGTCTACAAAATCAAAACTAGATAGGCATCATATAACATATATATTTAAAATCATATATATACCATAATAAAAATACAACTAGTTTATTATACCAAAAATTTAAATCAAAATTAAAACATTTATCACCAGTGCTAGTATTGCCAATAATAGTCTCCCCATATGCTTGCCCATCAGGCACTTCCTCTATTAGCCTCCTTCACACTAGTGCAAACTTAGGAGTCACCAGTTGAGCTTACTATGATAGTATCATCAGGGGTGCCTTTATGTAATAACTATGTCTTAGAGAGGTTGCTAGGTTCACATGTACAAAAAATAACATCTATGTTTCCTTGCATCGATAGTGCTTTCATCTCTGATAAATATATAGTGGTCACTATTGCATCTATTATGGTTCCTATTATGATCTAACATCCACATCCATCACATATCCACCTATTATATCTCCTACTTCTTAATATCATGCTTGACTAACCCATGGTCTAACACACTTAGGCTTGATCATTGGTATCTCCACAAGTAACCCTTTGTCTCCCTTCCCTCTTAGATATCTAGCATGTCATGTCAAATAAATCAGAACTACTAAGGGGAAACTATATGGGGGAGTCATAACTATTCTATTAAGCACACCATTAGATGTGGCTCCACCCATGAAGTGTAGTGGCCCATGATCTACACCCATGTCAAGCCTAACACTAGTCGACCAACTAGGCCATATGGTAGCTATATGAGTATAGGTATGCCACATGATCTCCCCTTATGTGATCATCTATAATTATATCACATGGGCAATAACCCATGTTACATGGTCTTATCTACATTGTAAGACCTTAGGTAACCTATTATCAACCATATGGAGCAAACTAGTTGGATGATACATTAGAAACATCTCATATATCGATGCACGCAGAAAAATCACTAGTCCCATGGTCTTCTACCATTTGAAAAACATCCCATGCATATCATGCATGATTTAGACCTAGATGATATCCCCAAAATCATAAAATGATCCCTGATCTAATAAAGACTAGCATAAGGCTATCTCATACAATAATACCTTGCCATCTAACTTGTGATATAACACTCATGTTATCATAAGTCCTATCACCACCTTATGAATGTATAGAATAGTTGTAATATAAAAATTAAAAAATCTCACCCTCAACCCAAGGTGAATCCTATCTAATTATGTATCCCACTAGGCTAATGCTCATCTCTCATCCTCATCCTCTGGTGTATCAGTAATCACCAATGTCCTACCTATCAAAAGTCCATGTAATGCATGGATGTCCTCTAGAGTGATCCAAACCTCAATGGTGTCCCCATCCACCTCTAATTGAAAAGTGTTAGTCAACTATTCCCATGCTCCTAGGAACATGAAAATGAGATCAACACTCAAATGGATCTGTTTCATCTCCATGATGTCACCAAAACCCTAGGTGACTAGTTGAGCTCTATCCACATCCATAAAATGATCCAGTAGATTTGGTAGCCATGATGCATCTACCAAGTGCCAATATCTCTGACATATCTATAAAATATCAAATAAAAAATGATGTATTATATCTCCATGTCATAAATAATTAAAATGTATTCTTAAAAAATTACAAATAAACTACTTCAATGGCTAGTTTGATTTAGTTTCTTATGTTTTCTAATTTTCCTATACAATCAACCCATTTGATAGTAAATTAGCCCTATACCAATCTTTTAAAACACAATCAACTCATTTAATACTAAATTATCCTATTTAAATTAGCCATTTCTTAGCTCTAGCATACTACATCAGCCCTTTGATACATAGTCAACCCTCTTTTATAAAATATATTATGCACTTACTACCAACTGTATTGGCCAAAAGCTACACAGTCAACCATCTTTTCATTTTAGACTACATCAGCCCATTGCTACATAGTCTACAACTTTTAGCAATACTACATCAACCCACTGATATGTAGTCAACCCCTTATTTTCTACTTGCCTTATGAATTGAGTAAACCAAGTTGACTCTATTATTTATTTGTAGTGAATTTTTGATCATTCACCATAAATGCCTTAGGCATTTATTGGCCCAACTTCTTCCTACCCGTTACATCATTCCATGCCTAGTCTACCTAAAAATTTCCTAGCATCAATTTCGATGTCTAGATTTTGCTTACTAGTTAATTTTCCATATCTAACTTAATTTTAGATAAAATTACTTAAAAAAAATTGAAATTCATGTTTGCTTACCTATGCTGCACTCATTGCATCTATCAAGAATCCTCCCCATCTCATCTCAACTATCATTTCCTCACCATGGTTTCTTTCTAGTCTCACACTAGGTTTCTCAGAGCTTTGTTTTCTTGAAATAGTAAAAATAACAAATCAATTATTTTTATCCTATTTATATTTACTATTTAAAATTATTTACCTGTCAAATATTTACCACCAAATTCTATTTTTGATCATAGATTTGTTTCTACTAGATCTTTTTTCAAATTTGAATATGTTATGTAATCCTAACATCATAGATATCCTTTTCACATATTACATATATTTTTTTCACTAATTTATACAACTTCACCTAATATTCCTTCCATTGAACACCTTCACATTTATTTCAGTTTATTCCTTATCTACAACACTAAAGTAAATAAAGGTATGTGTTTTTCAATTTTGTCCTTCCATTTATCTTGCTTGCTTCTTACTACAATTTATTCAGCTTCAACATCATGTGTTTCTATGTTTTTTTCCTAAAGCAACATCCACTTTTACACCTACGTGAAAAGTGATGAGTTTTGAGTGAGGCATATGTATACACACAATATTTTCAAACTTTATCAATTATTGATGTTTTCTCTTTTTTAGGAACTTTTTTAGTCTCTATATTTGATTGCACACCGTAAAGGGTGCACCATGAAAGGGGTTGGCAGATCATTGGTGCTTCACATGATTATTGTCTCCTATACCACCCCTTGCCATCTACATAATATTATCCTATGAACTTACCTAAGCCTTTAAGCTTTCACCACCTTCATTATCCCCTTCCTAAGCCTAAAACATTTTTTGACATTTTGCATTACACTATTAACCTCATTGACCCTATATTCAAATACTTAAAATCATGTTATGGGTCTAGGTTGGTTCTAGATGACCTAGACTAAGACCTAACTTATTTTTAGCAAAATAACAATACAAAGTCAATTGGGTCGACCATGTGGGATAAAATTTTGTAAATTTTTAGGGTTAGATTCATATATATATACACATTCATTTCACCATTTCTAAAAATAAGAGAAGAAGAAGAATACATTGTGCATCTATTTATACATCATTCTAATTAAGGAACATAATTTAGGGTTTTAATACTTTCTTTAGAGATATTGATCGTGTCTTGTGAAGAAGTATTTTGGATGCATAGAGAAGTTGTCTAGCCTAGATCTAACTTATTCTTGTTATCGTTACATACCACAATAACCTCTTTCAAATCACCTTGGCCAAAGGAAATATTGAGGCTCAACAGGTTCATATTCAAAGTCATGTAATCCTAACTTTGTTTCTCCTTTATAAGAGTAGATATATTTAAATTTATACTTCTCTCCCATGTATTAGGATTTTACATACATTGATGTGATTATAGATATTATATGCATGTTTGATTTTTATATTTATTACCCCCACTTTGTGCCAAAAGCTTTGGTGAGCACTAGATTAGATTTTAATTATCATTTATTATGTGAATATGAAAACATAGGACCTAGATAGGGTTATTATGTTATGTTTCTTAACTAGAGGCTTTAGAACACTCTCTAATGATGTTATTATGGTAAGATATCCCTTAGTCAAGTCTTGCATATCCATCTTGGTCATGACCCCAAATATCTAATGTATCAACAATCAAAAGTGTAAGTAGGATTTAGATTCTTTAAGACAGTATTGATAAATATATCTATTAAATTTACCTTTGTATACACATGTCACTAATCTAGAGAAAATAATACATACAAGGACATATTCAAATGTTCACATATGCAAAGAAAAAGCAAGGTTGGCTTAGAGCCACATAGAAGGACATGTTCAAAAGTCCAAATACATAAAAAATAAGCACATACAAGGACATGAGCACATGTCCAAATCATACATAAAATTAACTAAGTGGATTACATATATAGAATAATGACATATTCAAATTCCCTTGAGTAGATGTAGAAGCCAAAAGACACAATCAAATATAAATTAGGAATGTTAGAAATGAAAATATGCATGAAAATGTGGTATAGAACCACATAAGAGTAAAGATGTACATAAATTGAGTCTTTATTAGTAGTATTTAGTAGAAAAATAGTGTATTTTAGATAGAAAATTAGAAGTTGTGTGGTATAATGTCCCCAATGGAGGAATATATCAATGTTGAATCTGTGTATGTACCCTTAGTGGGTGAATAGTAACAACTTTGGATCTGTATGATTTACCTGATTCCTATAATGATCTATAAGCACTTGCTAAGAGTAAGTGAAGCATGTATATATGATAAAACCAAATACACTAACATAGATATCATATGTAGTAACTAGTGAATATAAGGAATGTAAACTTGGAAATGCATACAATCTAAAATTTGTATTTTATGAGTAATATTTGAATGTTTTTGTATTTTATGAGTATAATTTATGTACAGGTAATATAAAAATTAACCTATGTACAAGAAGAGAGGAAAATACTAATTGATGATTCTTATAAGAGACTCACTATAAAGGTGTCCTGTATCAAATAAAGGTAGAGTGATTATATGTGTTGTGTTAGAAGGCATGTGAGATCTATGAACTAGATATAATTAGTAATAAGTATCTAAGACTACATGCGGAGTGGGGTTATGAATTTGTGGAGTTGATTTAACACGCCTATGAACTATGGGGTTCTTAGGGACCCATATGGTATAATAAGCTGTGATTGGTGTGGGTGATATATGCTTTAACACTAATTTGGATGATAATGGGGTAAAGAGAGGCTCTTTAGAATCCATAAAAAGTATCTGACATAGGGGTATCTCTAATAAATGTCTCTATGGGAGAGTATGTGTATGTGGTAATGCTATGGGAGTATACCTTACCTGTACTAGTGGCTTGACTGATATTAGAGGTGTGCTAATGGAAGCTATGTGTGGAGCTATGACTAGTGGTTGTTATGTAATTAGTTGTGGAATAGGTAAAGGATGCTCATATGGAAGGCCCTCAACTGTAACCACATCATTATCATGTGTATATTTAATACATATGTGCATGATGAATATAATGGATCAAAGATATTATATCTAAGACCTAACCAATAACATACGAAATGTGCCATCACTAGGTACAATTAAGAATCTAGTGGCCACATGTGTGGGTTAAACCTACAATGGAAGTAAGATATCCCTAATGGAGCTATAGACATGGCCACTAAATCCATGAATAACTATTTTTTAAATAAGTTTCCTACTCTAAATAACCCAAGTGATATAGAAGTATAATAATACATATATTAATACTTGAACAATTACCAACCATGACACTATAAATAGGGTGATGATCAATGTAAGATCATATAAAGAGTGCATATAAATCTAATCTATCATCGATGAACTCATGATCTGAGAAAGTGATGAGAGGTCTATTTAAAACTATAGTATGATACACACAAATGATATTATTTAGAGGATGTGTGTCCATTATATGAGTATGATAAGATGTTGGTGGTGGATGTGCCTAATAAGTATAATGAAAACTTTAAGTGCCTACTATCTCATTAGCCACATGCTTTGGAAATGGATTTGAAAATATTTTCATTTCTTGTAATTCCATTGATTATGCTCTAGGTACCTCTATAGGGGTTCACACATTAATGATATTAGCATCTATAAAGTCTTGTATCTTATGTCATAAGCTAATACATATTTTTATAGTATGGTCAAGGGCCCTATGAATAATTTTAAAATGCATTAGGATTATAATTATTTGGAATAGTCCTACTCATATCAAAATATTTGATGGGAGGGAGATATATGATGTTGCATTCCAAGATTTGTTGGAAAACACGTGCTAGTGATTCAAGAATATTCATGAAAGATCTCCATAGAGGAGATGATAAAACCTTGTGAGGAATTGGTTTTGAGGCTGCATTACTTATTTTATTTTGTTCATTATTTTTTTTTAGTGTGCCTCATCTTATATGGGGACTTATTAGAACTCTTATTAGTTTAATTTGATCTAGTTGTGTACTTTAACTTGCCCATGGAGAGAAGCTTGACTTCCCATTGTTTCACTATATGGCATAGATTTGTGAATGATAGAAATTTTATGAATAGTATAGATTCATGCAATGTTGGTAATAAATTCTACTTGAATATGTCCTGGAGTTCTTTATCTACCATGGGGTTATTCATATTTACTAATATAATTTTATATCATAAGATATATTCAACTATTAACTCATTATATTTTTTCTTTAGTTGAGAAATTTTAGCATAAGAAACTTTGACACTGATGTTGATTAAAAAATGTTTCAAAAACATATCTCCTAGTGGATTAAATGTTGTGATGGATTGATTATGGAGATCATAGTACCATTGCAATGCATAATACTTTAAACTACAAGGGAAAAAGTTAGTCAAGAGCCAATCATTGGACATGTAGTCCAAACATGCTATGTGAAAATAATGTAGATGATGCTTTGGGTCACCCTTACCATCATAGAGAGTAAGCTTGGGTGACACAAATTTAGATGGTAAAATATTTTCTATGATATGCTATGCCAATGGTGTATGTAGGAGGGTATGAGAGTCCAAGGAATGAGATGGTATAATATCACCCTACTGAAGATGTAACACCTTGGCCTATAGAGAATGGATCTCTTGCCTAAGGTATTGTACATCTAAAGAGGAAGGATGCATACTAGACAGAAGAGGTGTTACCACTAGTGAGATTTGGCTACTTGAAGCAGGTTGTAGAATTTGAGTTTCCCCCATAGTAGGTGTAATAATATTAACATATGTGGGGTTGGAGGATTGACCAAGTGAGGTGTTCTTGATTTCTAATATAGATTGTAAGATCGATGCATGATCATGGGGATAGTTTTGAATTATATCTATGAAACTTTGTAAGACCTCATCCTTATTGATTATAATATTGTCATTATGGAGGGGGGAGTGTGTCTTGAGTCTGATCTTGTGTATTGTTTTAACCTTTTAGTGTTTAGATATGTAAATCTTATGATTGATTAAAGGGTTGATTAGTCTAAATCAGTGGAATAATATGCAATAAATAACTATTGATTTGTTATATTTTTTGACTTGATTTGTCTTTCTAAAAATAATAATAAATATGTATAAATAAAGACTTATCTAGAAAACACCTGACACAAAATATATGAGTGCTAAAAATTGAGATACAAATAGGTCAGAGTGTCATCAACCATATCCCTATCATATCCTCTCCTAGATAGTAGTACCACACTTGGACAATAGTGCCATGTGGCTCTAGTGTACTAAAAATGGTGCTAGTGTCCCTTATGAAATACTATTCCTAAATTCTAGTTACACATGCACTTGTGTTTATAAGTTTTATTCTTATGTGCATGAAGTCTGAAACTTTTTATTGTGCTTGTAATAGCTAATTTATGATGTAAACCATAATATTCCTTGAAATTAAGACATGAGATGAAAATGTGTGTTCATTAGTAGGATAGACTAGACATCCCCAACATCTCATTATGAAGAGAGTTGCCTACATACTAATACTTTGAAGAGGGATCAATTTGGATGTAGTTTTTCCCACCTAAGTACTGGTGCAAGTGCAAGTGATGCTATAATGATAGTGGTCTTGAATGCCTTGAGTGTGCTTGAGATTAGAAATATAGAAAATCTAGGATTAGGGAAGGTATAAATGGTATTATGCATATTATGACATAAAATGGATTAATAACCTTGATTTTTCTAGATGGTATTATGCATATCAAGGTTATTAATCCATTTTATGTTATAATATGCATAATACCATTTATACCTTCCCTAATCCTAGATTTTCTATATTTCTAATCTCAAGCACACTCAAGGAATTCAAGACCACTTTCATTATAGCATCACTTGCACTTGCACCAGTACTTCGGTGGGAAAAACTACATCCAAATTGATCCCTCTTCAAAGTATTAGTATGTAGGCAACTCTCTTCATAATGAGATGTTGAGGATGTCTAGTCTATCCTACTAACGAACACACATTTTCATCTCATGCCTTACTTTCAAGGAATATTATGGTTTATATCATAAATTAGCTATTACAAGCACAATAAAAAGTTTCAGACTTCATGCACATAAGAATAAAACTTATAAACACAAGTGCATGTGTAACTAGAATTTAGGAATAGTATTTCATAAGGGACACTAGCACCATTTTTAGGACGCTAGAGCCACATGGCACTATTGTCCAAGTGTGGCACTACTATCTAGGAGAGGATATGACAGGGATATGGTTGATGACACTTTGACCTATTTGTATCTCAATTTTTAGCACTCATATATTTTGTGTCAGGTGTTTTCTAGATAAGTCTTTATTTATACATATTTATTATTATTTTTAGAAAGACAAATCAAGTCAAAAAATATAACAAATCAATAGTTATTTATTGCATATTATTCCACTGATTTAGACTAATCAACCCTTTAATCAATCATAAGATTTACATATCTAAACACTAAAAGGTTAAAACAATACACAAGATCAGACTCAAGACACACTCCCCCCTCCATAATGACAATATTATAATCAATAAGGATGAGGTCTTACAAAGTTTCATAGATATAATTCAAAACTATCCCCATGATCATGCATCGATCTTACAATCTATATTAGAAATCAAGAACACCTCACTTGGTCAATCCTCCAACCCCACATATGTTAATATTATTACACCTACTATGGGGGAAACTCAAATTCTACAACCTGCTTCAAGTAGCCAAATTTAGATGAGTGGGTACTTGGTTACTTAGGGGGTTGTAGCCTTATTTTTAGTTAGAGTTAGCTTAAAGGTCAAGTGGGTGCTTGACTAAATTAAGGGGTGGTTGATTCTTGATCAATTGGTGATGGTCTAAATGTTGGATGTTGTTCTATAAGACTTTAGTCCATCTTGTAGAGTTAAGTGTGTTTTATCCCCCAAAAGGGTTTCTCACATATATGATGTATTCATGTAATGCATGTTCTTATGTATGCCTTGGATGTATGAGCTTTCATGTTTATGCTATTTGATAAAGATTAATGTATGATGAATGTTTAAGAGTTAGGAATTGAATTTTATTATCTTGCATCACTAATTCAACCCCCCTCTTAGTGATTGTACCTCCAATAATTGGTATTAGAGCAGGATCTTCTATGCAAGTTTAACCACTTGAAGGTGATCAAAGATAAAATATGGCTAAGAAATTGAATAAAGAGAATCAAGAGTTGAAGGAACAATTAAAAGTTACTTATGCATGTCTAAAATCAAGTGAAGAAAAATTCAATAAGCTCAAGGAACTTATTGATAAGTACAATGGTAAGATGAGAGAGTATGATCAAGAAGAAGCTCAAAAAAAGATCATGGCCTCAAACTTTAAGGCTATTACATATGAGTGCATCAAGCTCAATAAAGAGATAGAATCCTTGAAGGAAAGGTCAAGATAAAAATATTATAAAAATAAGATAAACATTAGTGAGGATCAATAAAGAGTTACAAGGATGAATTTAAGTTCAAAATGGGAAGACTGCAGACATCTCAAGATTCAGTTAAGAGAGACAAATGCCAAGTTGAGTTCAAATCGAGTTGAGCATGATGAGTTGAAATTCAAGATTGATTATATAAAGATTATTTAAGATTGTAGTCATATAAAATTCAAAAATTGGTGACTTGAGCATGGATAATGACACCCAACCCATAGTTCTCTCTTTCTTGCTCCCATGACCCTTCTAGGAAGCTTTTCACTGATTCTTAATCATCTGTAGGCTTTCAAGGCTTCATTATAGCTTATCTAGGACCTATTTTCCATGCTCTTTCCATCCCCACAAGTTCTAAACCTCTAAGAAATAACACCTATGTTAGACTACAGTGTTGGTGTTGGAAATATTGTCATTGATGTCAAAGGTCTAGCATTATTGGTGATAAAGGCCCCATTGCATTTAATGTTGTTTGTAATAGATATATCTTGGCTAACGTGAGTTAATATTTATGTAATATTAATGAATATATTTTTGGTTGCATATGAGACAAAAGAAGGGCCCATGGAGAAGTCAAAGAGCCATGGGGTAAAGACAAAAGAAGGATGGGACACATTTTCCCATGAAGAGTCATCTTGGGGAATTCCAAGAGTCACCAAGTGAAGACAAAAGAGGAAGGGCACAATTTCTCATGAAGGGACACTTTGAGGAATACAAAAAGTCACCAAGATAAGGACAAAAGAGGGAAGGATGTTTTTGCTCATGAAGGGCCACCACATGAATTTTCAAAGGCAAGGATATGAAGGGTCATACAAGTTTGGTGCCATTTTCCATGAGGATTGAAGGGTCACAAAGGGGGAAGGCCAAAGGTCATTTGGAAAGCTATAAATAAAGGCTTGAGAAGCCATTTGTAATATGTGAGATAGAGGTTGATTTGATATTGTAATATCTAGTTTAGAAGAGCATTTGAGAGAGAAGAATATGATTTGTATTTGTTATATCTAGCTTAGAAGAGCAAAGGTGAGAGAGAGGAAAGAGATGTTGTAATGAACTATCATTTGTTGAGATAGCAACATTGAGAGATAGTTGTGTGGTATACAAAAAGGGGTTGGTGCTCCTGTGGGTTGGTGATCATGAATTGTTGTTGGTTTGGTGCTCGACAAAGGGGTTGGTGCTCTTGTGGGTTAGTGCTCATGAATTGTTGCTGGGTTAGTGCTTAGCAAAGGGGTTAGTGCTCCTATGGATTGGTGCTCATGAATAGTTGCTAGGTTGGTGCTCAACAAAGGGGTTGGTGCTCCTATGGGTTGGTGCTCATGAATAGTTGCTAGGTTCGTGCTCAGCAAAGGGGTTAGTGCTCCTGCAAGTTAGTGCTTGCAAATATTGTTTGGGTTGGTGCTCATTCATATTCTTGAGATTGTTCTCTATGGTTTTTCCCACATTGGGTTTCCACGTTATATCTGGTGTTTCTCTCTATCTTGTGTGGTGTTTATTGTTTGAGTTTTATTTCATATCTTGAATGTTTGATTAAGTGGAATTTGATTAAGGTAAAGTTTTATAAGATATATGATATAATGATTCACCCCCCCTCTTAGTATATCCCATATTTAATAATTGGTATCAGAGTAGGTTCCTTCAGAAAGGGTTTAACAGCTTGAAGGTAGATCAAAGGAAAGCATAAGATGGCCAAGTAGCTAAGGAAGGAGAATCAAGAGTTGAAATCTGTGGTTGAGGCTCTTAAGGAATAGGTGTGTATCTTGGATTCTAAGTTGGCTATAGAAGTAAAAGAAAATAAGATATTTATTTAGGATCTTAAGAATCAGTTAGAGGTTGCAAATTAAATTTTAACATCAAAAGAAGAAGAGTGTAATCAGTTGAAGGTTGATTTAGGTTCTTTAAAGGATAATTATGAGAATATTATAATCAAGGTTGAGAAAGATCATGAAATATTAGTCAAAGGAAAGAAGGATGTAGGTTTTAAAGGCAAATCAAAGAAGTCGATCAGGTAGCCCAATGCTTTTAAGTTTTCAAATTCTTTTCATGGCCATTGTTTTGTTTGTCATCATGTTGGTCATAGGGCAAGAGACTGTATGAGGAGAAGCATTCAGTCAAAAGGAGATCTTAGTCACATTCAAAAAGAAGGTATGAGAAATGTTGTTTGCTTTTATTGTCATAAGGTTGGCCGTATTGCTAAATTATGTCCAAAATAAGTAAAGAGATCTTCAAAGTATGTCAAAGGTTACAAAGCCCCTAAAAGATATGAGAAGAGTCAAATTAAGGTTTGGAGACCTAAAATAGTAAAGGTTGATCAAATTGAGTTTAAGAGTGAAAATGAATTACTTGCTATAGTAGATAAAGAATCAGATAGGAAGGATTGTGCAAAATCTCTTGTTACATTTGAGCATGAGCTTTGTCAAGATGAGATAGTTGTAAAAGTTGAGAAGATGAAAAACATCATAAATGATAAGGTTAGTAGGTCAAAAAGGTTTGACATACTTAAACGGATTCTAAAATAAAAACACAAGAAGATCAAGGAAGAAACAGAGGAGATGTGGGAATCTCCTGAGATTTATTTCTAGGACCCTTTATGTGGGGTGTCTCTTCTAGGCTTCAAGGAGACACTTTTAAGAAAAAAATTGAAGCATGGTGGATGCTATTGGGTCTTGGCTATGTTACATGACAAGAAGGTGAGTTGACAAATTAATTTGTATATCTTTTGAGTGAATAGATTTTTGAAGAAAATTTTGCACCGGTGTTAAGGTTTGAGGCTATTAGAATGATTATTTCATATGCAGTGTTTAAAAGTTTTAAAATGTTTCAAATGATTATGGTCATAAGAAATTAGAATGTTGAAAAAGAGCTAACAGTTTTAGAAAGAAGGAAAATGATACTCATGCAGATTCAATCAAGAAGGATCAGAGTTTCAAAGCCCCATTCATTATGAAGAAGGTTCAGACATGTTCATGGCAAAAGAAACAACCTGAAGATTCTTTGTTGGTATAGACAGCTTTGCATGTAAGAAATGAAGATTAGCCGTGGTTCATTGATATCGAATGTTCGAGGCATATGACAGGAGATAAGAGTAAAGAAGATCAATGGTGGCATAGTGAAATTCGAAGATAAAACCACTGCCAAGATAGCCAGAAAAAGTACTTTAAGTTTGGATAATAGTAGAACCAAGACTAAGAATGATTTGTAAGCATAATCTATTGAGAGTAAGTCAAATATGTGTTTAGGGATACACATTAAAGTTTTATGCAAAATGTTGTGAGATTAGAAGAAAATATTCAAATGAGTTGATTATAGATTATCAAATAATAAGAAATGATTTATCAGATATCTTCTCAAAGGCATGATCAAAGGATACATTCAAAGATCTACAATAGGAATTGGGAGTAATTTCTATTACTTCCTGCCATTGATGTTCAGCATCAATTGAGGGGGAGCTAAGTGTTAGCTCTAGGTAGGCCCTTTGCCATTGATGTCAAAGGGAGAGAATAACAGGTACAGGTATAGGTGTAGAAATAGGTAGAGGGAATAGGTACAGGTTGCTACAGTAAGGGGGAGTTATTGTATGTTTTTAGATGATAGTATGTGCAAGTGATAGGATGTGGTAGTTTCAGGATTGAGGTTGCCATCAATGACAAAGGGGGAGATTATTGGAAATATTGTCATTAATGTCAAAGGTCTAGCATTATTGGTGATAAAGGCCCCATTGCATTTAATATTGTTTGTAATAGATATATCTTGGCTAATGTGAGTTAATATTTATTTAATATTAATGAATATATTTTTGGTTGCATATGAGACAAAAGAAGGGCCCATGGAGAAGTCAAAGAGCCATGGGGTAAATACAAAAGAAGGATGGGATGCATTTTCCCATGAAGAGTCATCTTGGGGAATTCCAAGAGTCACCAAGTGAAGACAAAAGAGGAAGGGTGCAATTTCTCATGAAGGGACACTTTGAGGAATATGAAAAGTCACCAAGATAAGGACAAAAGAGGGAAGGGTGTTTTTGCTCATGAAGGGTCACCACATGACTTTTCAAAGGCAAGGATATGAAGGGTGATAAAAGTTTTGTGCCATTTTCCATGACGATTGAAGGGTCACAAAGGGGGAAGGCCAAAGGTCATTTGGAAAGCTATAAATAAAGGCTTGAGAAGCCATTTGTAATATGTGAGATAGAGTTTGATTTGATATTGTAATATCTAGATTAGAAGAGCATTTGAGAGAGAAGAATATGATTTGTATTTGTTATATCTAGCTTAGAAGAGCAAAGATGAGAGAGAGAGGAAAGAGATGTTGTAATGAACTATCATTTGTTGAGATATCAACATTGAGAGATAGTTTTGTGGTATACACAAAGGGGTTGGTGCTCCTATGGGTTGGTGCTCATGAATTGTTGTTGGGTTGGTACTCAGCAAAGGGGTTGGTGCTCCTATGGGTTGATGCTCATGAATTTTTGCTAGGTTGGTGCTTGGCAAAGGGGTTGGTGCTCAGCAAAGGGGTTGGTGCTCTTGAAAGTTGGAGCTTGCAAATATTGTTTGGGTTGGTGCTCATTCATATACTTGAGATTTTTCTTAGTGGGTTTTCCCACATTGGGTTTCCACATTATATCTGGTGTCTCTCTCTATCTTGTGTGGTGTTTATTGTTTGAGTTTTATTGCATATCTTGAATGTTTGATTAAGTGGAATTTGATTAAGGGAATGTTTTATAAGATATATGATATACTGATTCACCCCCCTCTTAGTATAAAAACTAATGTATTATGAATGTTTAAGAGTTAGGAATTGAATTATATTATCTTACATCATTGATTCAACTCCCCTCTCAGTTATTGTACCTCCAACAATTGGTATCAGAGTAGGATCTTCTATGCAAGTTTAACCACTTGAAGGTGATCAAAGATAAAATATGGCTAAGAAATTGAATAAAGAGAATCAAGAGTTGAAGGAAAAATTAAAGTTTACTTATGCATGTCTAAAATCAAGTGAAGAAAAATTTAATAAGCTCAAGGAACTTATTGATAAGTACAATGGTAAGATGAGAGAGTACGATCAAGAAGAAGCTCAAAAAAATATCATGGCCTCAAACTTTAAGGCTATTACATATGAGTGCATCAAGCTCAATAAAGAGATAGAATCCTTGAAGGCAAGGTCAAGATAAAAATATTATAAAAAGAAGATAAACATTATTGAAGATCAATTAAGAGTTACAAGGATGAATTTAAGTTCAAAATGGGAAGACTACAGACATCTCAAGATTCAGTTAAGAGAGACAAATGCCAAGTTGAGTTCAAATCAAGTTGAGCATGATGAGTTGAAATTCAAGATTGATTATATAAATATTATTTAAGAGTGTAGTCATATAAAATTCAAAAATTGGTGACATGAGCATGGATAATGACACCCAACCCATAGTTATCTCTTTCTTGCTCCCATGACCCTTCTAGGAACCTTTTCACTAATTCCTAATCATCCATAGGCTTTCAAGGCTTCATTCTAGCTTAGCCAGGACCTATTTTCCATGCTATTTCCATCCCCACAAGTCTTAAACCTCTAAGAAAATAACACCTAAGTTATACTACAGTGCTGGAACCTAGGCTGTCCCCTGTCTAGTGCTCTTGTCCAATTACCTTTCAAGCCAAAATGACCATTTTTTACCTTTCAAGCCAAAATGACCATTTTCCTTGGAATCCCCTTTTTCATTATGTTAGAATAACATAATTACATGTAACACATGACCAATATATCCCTATAAAATCCCATTCAAAGATCATTTTTAAAGGGGTTGGAAAATATCACAAAGCAACCAAAAATACAAACAAGACTACTTGAGGACATTTCCCTTTTCTCTGCATACAACCATCCAATACTATTTCTAACTTATTCGAATCCTTAAACTAGTCCCTAGTCATCTCAAACACATCCTGTTTATAATTTACTTAAATCTTCATATCACAATTGCACCAAGCACTTTCAAAGGGAGAACTACATATGGCTTGATCCCTCTTTAGAGTATTGGTATGTAGGCAGCATTCCCACTCAAGGGGTATGAATCCATGTCTAGTGAATATTAAACACACTAATCCCCAATCTTGTTTGAAATTGGTCAAAGTAAAATTGGAGATAGGGTTTGAATAGAATATCTGATCTACAAGGAGCTCTACAAACTTTTGGCTACCAAAACTTTAGAGAGAGGGTGACACAGACCTACCAAATAAAACCCATAAAGCTTAGATCCTCAGGACAGTAGTGCTAGATAAGGACTATAAAACTCATGCCACTCCTATCCTCTTTCAACACTCCTATCTAAATAAAAAATAAAATTTAAAATCTTGTTTATGACAGTGTTCTAGGCCTACATAGTGAATATCATATCTTGTTTCAGTCAGATCAATAAAGTTTAAGCTAAGTCTTATTTTCTCCCTTTTATTACTATTTTTATAAAATCTCTAATTACCAATAAATTTAATAAATTAGTAGCTTATTTATTACATATTATTTACTGATTTATCAATCTAGACCCTTTAACTAAATTAGGAATAAAACCCCAATTATTCCCAAAATTGTTAAATCATTTGGTGAACTCGACTTACTTCATTTACACATAAAAACCCTAAAAAACCTAGGGTAATATTCATACTAATTTTTATTTTAAATTTTTGAATTTTTACTTAAATATTTAAATCATAATTCATTTAAAATTTTAAAATTTAGTTGTAAAATTTAAAATAATTTTCTTTCAAACCCTAGTTGCCCATACTATGTCCCAATATTTTCCCAATAATTTTCCAACAATTTTTTGAATTTTTACTAACATATTAAAATAAAAAATCCCTTCAAAATTCAAAATTCAATAGTAATTAAAAAAAAATTGTCAAAAACCTAGTTACACATACTATGTCCTATTCAATCAAGCATTTTTCAATAATTTTCTAAATTTTTAGTTTCATATTTAAATCAAAAATCCAATTTTATTTTCAAAATTTCATAGTATTTTGCAAAAATATCATTATCAAAACCCTAGTTACATGTACTATCTCCTATTCACTTATCGAGGTATCACCTTACATGTTTGTGAGCTTCGTATCCTTTTTGTGTAATATCCAATTCCTTATTTTTAAGAATTTACATTTTTTATATTCAGTACTTGCCTTTTCTAACACTTTGCCTATTAAAAATTTTTGAAAAAATTTTAAACATATTTCAAATTATTTTCCAACCTTAACAATGGCCCAATACATTGGTTTTGATGAAACTAATAAAAGGGAACTTTAAGAACTCTTAACCAATCACCTTGACATGCAAGATGACATGCTCAAAATAATTCAAAAAGAATAACAAAGAGTAAGCAATGGTCAATCTTCTCAAACCATAGAGAAACTAATTGAAAATGAAACTACAGGGACAAATATGTCTCAACAACCCCCTATAGTAGCCCAACCATCTTCTGTGCCACCAGATATAGCTAGTACATCTTTGTATCTTGATGTGATAGCCCTTGTGTAAGTGATAAGACCTATTCAATCCAAGGTACTATATCTTGAGTAAGGTGCCTCTATAACTACATGGATTTGGAATCTTTTTCTCTATTGCATACACTATTAGCACATCACTTTGCTTCCACACCCTTGCCACAAGGTTTTGTTTAACTCAAGCTTACTCTTTATGATGGCAAGGGTGATCCAGAGACACATTTGAGAGATTTTCACATCACATGCTTGGAATATGTATCAAATAACCAGCTACTTACCAAGATCTTTCCTTAGAGCATAAATGATTATGATTTACAATGGTTTTATAGTTTATTGAATCTGTCAGTCAGTGCATTCAATCCATTGGCCGACATGTTCCTATCTCATTTCAACATTAACATTGGTGATAAGGTTTCATATGCCCAAGTTGCACAACATAAACAAAGGTCAATGAGTATGTCACATATTATGTTCTTTAATATAAGACTATCTTGGCTAAGATGACTAGCCCCATGGATGATCAAGAGTTACAATATCTCTTCAAATATAGTCTCTTACCAACTTTGCACGAGTCAATTATGTTTAAAATATTCTCTTCCTTCATTGATTTGTGTCACACACTAAAGGAAAGAAAAGTTAAGTTAATTTCAATGGGAAAACTCAAGTACACAAGTATCTCAAAAACAACTAATAAGAATAATAGCAAAGTCCCATACAAGGTCAAGGTCAATGATAACAAGACTCAGAATCAACTAATAGTTAATATGGGTTCAAAGCCCCCTCAGCATGTGGTTTTATCAACACTTCCTTGACGCACATTTACCAATGTACCAGGTTCTCTAGATAATGTTTTACAATAGTTATTAGAATGTAACATCATATCTCTCCCTCCTATTTGAGAATTTGACCCAACAAAGCCTCTTCCATGAGGATATGATCAACATGCATTTTGTGAGTTTCATAGGGCACTAGGCCATACAATAAATAGATGCATCAGTTTGAGACACAAGATATAGGATTTAATATATTGTAATCATATTGATCTTGGCACTTTAGTTGAACCTCCATAGGTAAAGCAAACATAAGATAAAGATTTGAAAATATTCTTAGATCCTTTTCCACAACATTCAAAATAAGAAACAGGGGACACATCAGGGGTTCGCCATGCATATCATACACATCCACCACTAGATACATATAGGGCAATCTAGTTGAATCACATCCTTTGAACAACATGATTGGTGTATACAATTCCAAAGTTTTAGTAAGACCTTCCATCTCCTTCTTATAATAAGAGAACATTGAGGATGATTGCACTCTTTATCAAATCTTACATTCATAATCATCATATTCATAGTGTTCTTATCGATAATGGATTTATTGTAAACATGTACACTATGACATTACTAAAGAATTTAAGATATTTAGAGTAGGATATTACCATAACAAACATAGTTATTAGTGGATTTAGTGGTCAACTACAAATTTCATTAGGTGAGATTATACTTCCTTTACAGGTTGGTCCAACACACGTGGCCACACTATTCACTATTGTTTCTAGTGTAGGAGTTTTTGATGTGTTACTTGGTCGACCATGGATTCAAAAACTTTGTGAAGTACCTTCTATAGTTCATAGATGAATGAAATTCATTCATACTAATCAGGTTTTTATAGTTGGTAGAGTTTCATATGAGTTACCACTCCTCACTTCAGAGCCATCTACTATTCCACAGTCACGAGATTTAGCTTTACCACTAGTTACAATTTCTCCACCAATTTTGATTCTTCATCTAGTATATATTTAGACATAGTTGAGGCATCCATCACTAGTATATATGGTTCATACACCTCCATAGCTTCAAGATTCTAGATAACTTCTAGCTATAGTGTTCACACCCAAGGTAGTATCATTGAGATATCATGCATCTACACTAGAGCACATGTTAAGAGATTTTATCCTACTACAAAATGGTTCCCTAAGAGCCCTATAGTTGTATCCACTTCTCAAATTTATAGGGGGACCCCACAATTAGTTCCCACTTTAGAGCATTTATAGCATATATAGCTTTTAAAGCCATAGTCTTAACATCTCCATCATGCTTCCCGATCATACACGATTCCTCTCCTTAATACATGACACCATGATAGGGAGTCTCCCATGAGATTCATTAGTTAGTATCACCTTTTCTTAGCCTACTTGTACATAATCTCCTATGCTTGATTTTACATAAATCAAATACTCTTAAAATATAAAAAATATATAATATTTCAAAAATACCAAAAATAATACAAAATTTCAAAATCCAAAAACATTCAAATATGTCACAAACACAAAAACATATTGATTGTATGCATCCTCCATGATTTACATTTCTACTCCTATGTTATAATTACATTTTCTATTTTATGCTATTGTTTGTCAATTTATCTACATTACCATGCTTTACTTGATCTTCTTTGAGTGTGTGCAGTGACTTCTAAACCCTTGATTGCTTCATATTACCCATTAAAGGGGAATCCTACTCCTACATGTGAGATTAAAATTGATATATCTTCCCCCTAGGGGAATATTCTACATGACTAAGCCATTCAGGTTATGTCATTTCTACACTACATACTCTAGTTATCATGTTGATGTACATTATTCAATAGCTTACATAGATTACTCTATCAATACTCACTAGTATATAACACTTGCTTATTTTGTAGTATATACCTAGTCTTGTACTAACATGCCTTGCATACATTCACTTCTTTCTTTGATTAGTTAGATATGATTGTATTTTCTAGTCTTTACATGCTTTATCTTCTTGCTTAGTGTAGCTTGATGTGATTGCATTCTCAGTTCCCAATTATTTCCAGTATGTGCCTTAAGACATTTTCCAATGTCCTTTGCTTCTATTCATGTATGTGCCTTTGGACATTTTCCAATGTCCCTTGCTTGTAATATTCTATGTGATTATGGATTTCACACCAACTTGCTTGTTTCAACTATATGTGTATGTGACATTTGAACATGCCTTATATTCTTGATTTCTAGTTTGAGTGACATGTGCCCATATCCCTTATTTTATTGGCCCCTTAGCCACCCTTGTATGATTCTTGCTTCTTGCTTCATGTGCTTGTTGCTTGTTTACTTCTCATCATTTACAATACCATGATCCATATCATGAGCTAATCGTTCTTTCTTGGATGCCATGATGGACATCATGCTCCATTCCTCCAACTAAAAACTAATAACTAACAACTAACAACTAAAAACTAATAACTAGCAACTAACAACTAACAACTAACAACTAATAACTAACAATTAACCAAAATTTCATTTCTAATTTAGTACACTGCACATGCTTTTACATTGTTATATATATCTAAGGATACCTATTAAGCATAGGATATACCGAGAGGGGGGTAAATCAGTATATCATATATCTTATAAAACTTTCCCTTAATAAAATTCCACTTAACCAAACATTCAAGATATGTAATAAAATTTTAGCAATAAACACCACACAAGATAGAGAGAGACACCAAATTTAACGTGGAAACCCAATGTGGCAAAAACCATAGAGAAAAATCTGAAGTATATGAATGAACACCAACTCAAACAAAAATATTTTCAAGCACCAACTTGCAGGAGCACCAACCCCTTTGCTGAGCACCAACATAGAAACTATTCATGAACACCAACCCATAGGAGCACCAACCCCTTTGCTGAGCACCAACACAACAACAATTCGTGAGCACCAACCCATAAGAGCACCAACCCCTTTGCTAATCACCAACACAATAGAAATTCATGAGCACCAACCCATAGGAGCACCAACCCCTTTGTTAAGCACTAACAAAATAACAATTCGTGAGCACCAACCCATAGGAGCACCAACCCCTTTGTTAAGCACTAACACAATAACAATTCGTGAGCACCAACCCATAGGAGGACCAACCCTTTTGTGTATACCACACAACTATCTCTCAATATTACTATCTCAAAAAATGATAGTTCATTACAATATTTCTTTCCTCTCTCACCTTTTCTCTTCTAAGCTAGATATAACAAATACAAATCATACTCATCTCTCTCTCATTGCTCTTCTAAGCTAGATATTACTATCTCAAATCAAACTCTATCTCACATATTACAAATGGCTTCTCAAGCCTTTATTTATAGCTTTCCAAATGACCTTTGGACTTCACCCTTTATGACCCTTCAATCCTCATGGAAAATACCATCAAAATTTTATGACCCTTCGAATCCTTGCATTTGAAAAGTGATGTGGTGACCCTTCATAATCAAAAGCATCCTTCCCTCATTTGTCTTTACCTTGGTGACTTTTCATATTCCTCAAAGTGTCCCTTCATGAGAAATTGTGTCCTTCCTCTTTTGTCTTCACTTGGTGACTCTTGGAATTCTCCAAGATGACTCTTCATGGGAAAATACATCTCATTCTTCTTTTGTCTTTACCCTGTGACTCTTTGACTTCTCCATGGGCCCTTCTTTTGTCTTATATACAACCAAAAATATATTAATTAATATTAAATAAATATTAACACACATTAGCCAATATATAAATATTACAAACATCATTAAATGCAATGGGGCCTTTATCACCAATAATGCTAGACCTTTGACATCAATGACAATATTTCCAAAAATCTCCCCCTTTGTCATTGATGGCAACCTCAATCCTAAAATTGCCACATCCTGAATCTTGCACATACTAACATCTAAAAAACCTATAGTAACTCCCCCTTATTATAGCAACCTGTACCTATTCTTGTACCTATTTCTGCACCTGTACCTATACCTTTTATTCTCCCCCTTTGACATCAATGGCAAAGGGCCTACCTGTAGCTAACACTTAGCTCTCCCTCAATTGATGCTAAACCTCAATGGTAGGAAGTAAAAGAAATTACTCCCAACTTCTCTCATAGATATTAAAATGTGTCTTTTAGTAGTGCCTTTGTGAAAATATATGTAATCTACTATGTAGTACTGATATATTCCATCTTAACCTATTGATCTGCAAACTGCTCTTTCAAAAAGTGATATCTAATGGGAATATGTTTTGTTTTTGAATGCATTACTGGATTCTTCAAAATATTTATAGCACTTGTGTTATCACAAAAAATGGAAATAGGTTCTTCATACTTTACCTTGATATCTTCCAAAGTTTGCTTCATCTAAAGCACTTGAGTACAACACAATACTACTGCAATATATTCTGCTTCAGTTGTAGAAAGTGATACTAAATTATGCTTCTTGCTTAGCCATGATACTAAGCTATCACCAAGGAAGAAAGCTCTTCTACTTGTACTCTTTCTATCATCCAATCACCCTACCCAATCTGAATTTGTATAAGCAACCAAAGTGAAATATCTACCTATGGGATACCATAATCCATAATCTAATGTCCCCTTGATATATTTTAATATTCTCTTCACCAACTAAACATGACTATCTTTTGGAGATGATTGATATCTTACAACCATACCTACTATATGCATGATGTCTGGCCTCGATGCTATCAAATATAAAAGACTACCAATCATAGATCTATACAAAGATTGATCTGTAACAGGTGAATCTTCATCCTTGCTCACCTTATTTCTTGTACATATAGGTGTGCCAACTGGTGCACAATCCTCAAAACCAAATTTATTCAAAATTTCCTTGGCATATTTACTTTGAGATATGAAAATTCCTTTATTTGATTGAAATATTTGCAATCCTAAGAATAATGATAATTATCCAAGCATAGACATCTCAAATTTTTTTTGCATTCTATCACAAAATTCTTTTGTCATCTTTTCAATATTTCATCCACAAATGATATCATCAACATATACTAGAACAATCAATTGATGTTCACCTTTTATTTTGATGTAAAGATTAATATTAGCAAATCCTCTCTTGAATCCTTGATCTTGTAGGGACTTATCAAGTCTTGCATACCAACCTCTGGGAGCTTGTTTCAATCCATATAATGCTTTATTCAATCTGCATACATGGTTACTAATATTTGAGAGAATAAATCCCTTAGGCTACTCAATGTAGACCTCTTCTTCAAGATTCCCATTTAGAAAGGTAGATTTGACATCCATCTGAAACACTTTGAAATTTTTAAACACTACATATGCAAGAAACATTATAATAGCCTCTAACCTTACCACTGGTGTACAAGTTTTTTCAAAATCTATTCCCTCAATCTGAGCATACCCTTTACATACTAATCTTTCTTTATTTTTGGTCACTTCTCCATTTTCATTCAATTTATTTTTTTAAACCTATTTTGTTCCTATCACATTGTGATCTTTTGGTCTAGGCACTAATTCCCAAGTATCATTCTTTTCTATTTGATTTAATTCTTCATCCATAGCCTTAACCCAATGCTCATCATGTCTAGCTTCTGAAAAAGTTTTAGGCTAAATTTTAGATAACATAGAGAAATTAACTTGTTCAGATTCACTTACCATCATTCTTCTAGTGTGAATTCCTTTATTTATGTCCTTGATGATGTCACTTTCATTATGATTTCTTCGAACATATTTGGATGGATTTTTGGTGCCTTTTTTCTCCTTCTCCTCATCTTCATCTAATTCTTCAAAGCCTTCCTCTTCAATGATTTTAGGAATGTCTACTGGATCACTAATTCTTTGTGTTCCATCTTCTTCTATCCTGATACTTAAACTTTCAAAAAATTTCTTGGTTCTTTTGTTATAATATTTATAAGTTTTACTTTTGCAAGAATAACCAAGAAATATAC
Source organism: Torreya grandis (assembly GCA_037957365.1). NCBI lineage: Eukaryota > Viridiplantae > Streptophyta > Pinopsida > Cupressales > Taxaceae > Torreya > Torreya grandis. Next base: position 49,222 of record JARHVA010004841.1, on the reverse strand, counting down.
CTTCATCTGCTCTAGATTCAAACTTACCAAGTTTTTTATTAGTTCTCTTTATGAAGCATTTGCTACTGAAAACTCTAAAATACTCAATTATTACTGGTTTGTCTTTCCATAGCTCATAAGGAGTATCATCACTATTGACTCTTAGTAATGATATATTCTGAATATGCACTACTATACCAACTTCCTCTCTCTAATATTTATCTACTATCTTGGATTCATTTAGCATTATCCTCACCATCTCTTGAACTATTCTATTTTTTTGTTCAACTACTCCATTTTGATGTAGAGTTTTGGATGCTGAATAATGTCTCTTTATTCCATGATTTTCACAAAACTCAATAAATTAGTCTGACATGAATTCTCCTCCTCGATATGATCTTAGACATTTGATCTTCAAACTAGTTTCATTTTCAACTAATGCTTTGAATACTTTGAAATGTCTAAAATCTTCTAATTTTTTATTCAAAAGCTTTACCCAAGTCATAAATGAAAAATAATCAATAAGAAACATGAAATATTTATCACCTTGAGTGCTTTGAGTCCTCATAGGTCCACATAGGTCAGTGTGAACAAGCTCTAACATCTGAGTGGTCGAGCACTCTTTTGTTTTGAATCACCTTCTAGCCTACTTCCCGTGTTGACAAGGTCCACAAAGCATGTCAGATGGCTTTGTAATCTTTGGAAGATTTATGAATACTTGATTTTTACTGAGTTTGACAAGATTGTCAAAATTTATGTGCCCCATTTTCCTGTGTCATAGCCAATTTTTTTTAATTTGACTCAAACAACATCTTTGACCTTTGATGTCTGATAACATATACAAGTTATTTCTTGTTCTTTGAGCATCTACAACCAATAAATTTGAATCTTTTCTTATAATTTCACAACCTTCTGCATAAAACTTTAGTGTGTCTCCCTAATCATACATTTGACTTACACTCAAAATATTATTCTTAAGACCTTCTACATATCAAACATTTTTAGTTTTAGTTCTACCATTATCCAAACTTAGTGTATCTTTTCTAGGAATTCTAGTAGTAGTATTATCTCCAAATTTCACTATGCCACCATTGATATTCTTCAAGGTTATGAACTTGCTCTTGTCTCCTATCATGTGCCTCAAACATCCACTATCAATGAACCATGGCTTTTCTTCATTTTTTGCATGTAAAGCTATCTAAACCAACATAGAATCTTCAGGTTATTTCTTCTACCATGTTTGAACCTTCTTATTGATGAATGGAGCCTTGAAACTCTAGTCCTTCTTGACTGACTTGAACATGCTTCTATAGTAGCAAGTTATGTGTCTGAATTTGTTACACTTGTAATAAATTATGGCCTCTTCATCCAAGCTTTATAGAGGAGCACAAGAGTTGTAGCTTCTACTTGACTCTACATGACTTTCCTTTTCCTTATTTTTGAGACTATTAGCTCTTTTTCTACATTCTAATATCTTGTGACCATATCCATTACAATAAAAACAATAAGAATGAAAATAGGACCTACTTGTGTATCTCTGACCTGATTGCCTTTTGTGGCTTTGTTCCCTCCAGCCTTCTTTATTTGAGATGTCCTCTGTATTCTTCACCTCTTCCCTCTTTGTTTCTTCTTTTGTAAGGGATTCAACATAGCTATTTTTATTTTCAAATCTGATACCTATCTTATCTGATATTGCCTTTTGGCTTTCTAATATCTTATTTAGCATATTAGTGCTATTCTCAAATTTTGAATCATTGGCTGCTCTATCATTGATTGCTTTATTTGTTTTATCAAGATATACTTTTGAAGAATCAATTTCAATAACATACCTTTCACATTATTTAATTTTTGTAATTGTGCTTTTAAACCTTATTCATTCTTCTTGGCTTCTTCAAAGTGTGCTTGTAGATCTTCAATTATTTCCTTTGACTCCTTTTCATTTTTCTCAATCTAGTGATTCAATCTCAAATTTTTGTTTTCAACAGCCTTTAATTCTTCTAAGGCAAAAATGAGCTCTCCTTCCAGATTCACTTTGGCTTCATCCTCTTCTTCTTCTTGATCATCTATCCTTTTGCTTTTAGAGGCATCTTCATTTATGGCCATCTTGTGTTTTCTTGATTTACCTTCAAATTGTAAAACTTTTTCAAAAGGAGCCTACTTTGATACCAATTTTTAAGCACAGGATATACTGAGAAGGGGGGGTGAATCAGTATATCATATATCTTATAAAAATTTCCCTTAATCAAATTCCACTTAACCAAACATTCAAGATATGCAATAAAACTGAAGCAATAAACATCACACAAGATAGAGAGAGACACTGGATTTAACACCGAAATCTAATGTCAGAAAAACCATGAAGAATAATCTCAAGTATATGAATGAGCAACAACTCAAACAATAATATTCACAAGCACTAACTTGCAGGAGCACCAACCCCTTTATAGAGCACCAACACAACTATTCGTGAGCACCAACCCATAAGAGCACCAACCCACAGGAGCACCAACCCCTTTGTGTATACTAGATAACTATCTCTCAATGTTGCTATCTCAATAAATGATAGTTCATTACAAAATATCTTTCATCTCTCACCTTTGCTCTTCTAAGCTAGATATAAAAAATACAAATCATACTCATCTCTCTCATTGCTCTTCTAAGCTAGATATTACTATCTCAAATCAAAATCTATCTCACATATTAAAAATGGCTTCTCAAGCCTTTATTTATAGGTTTCCAAATGACTTTTGGACTTCACCCTTTGTGACCCTTCAATCCTCATGGAAAATGGCACCAAACTTGTATTACCCTTCGTATCTTTGCATTTGAAAAGTCATGTGGTGACCCTTCATAAGCAAAAGCATCCTTCCCTCTTTTGTCTTTACCTTGGTGACTTTTCATATTCCTCAAAGTGTCCCTTCATGAGAAATTACACCCTTCCTCTTTTGTCTTCACTTGGTGACTCTTGGAATTCCCCAAGATGACACTTCATGGGAAAATGCATCCCATTCTTCTTTTGTCTTTACCCCATGACTCTTTGAATTCTCCATGGGCCATTCTTTTGTCTTATATGCAACCAAAAATATATTCATTAATATTAAATAAATATTAATACACATTAGCCAAGATATAACTATTACAAATATCATTAAATGTAATGGGGCCTTTATCACCAATAATGCTAGACCTTTGACATCAATGACAATATTTCCAACAATACCCCTATTGATCTAAAAATATCTCAATATAAACCATGCTATATCTTGAGATATCTTATCAATTATCATTGTTATATCATATATTTTGTAGCCTAACACACTTGCAGGGCTATTTATTCTAAGGGAAATCATTGCATAGTTTCCATTCATACTCTTAGAAGAGGGGAAAAAAAAAGGGGTTTTGTCATAGACATCAAAGCTCCTATGAACTAAAAAATATAGTTTTATTACACTTAGAACAACAACTAGACATCAAACTAGTCAAAATAGACTAAGTAGGCAGTCAAAAATCTAGAACAGTCATCATATTTGGCCTAGGACAATAGTGTTGAGACTAGACTACAACATTGGTGGTACTACTATCTATTTCTAGTTCTCCTATCCAAATAATAGAAAAACCAAAATTTCCAAAATGAGGAAGAAAAGTAGGTTCAACTATAGATTTGCACAAAAAGGCCAGTTCAAAATTAATAGTTTTAATACACATTTTACTCAAAGAATCTAGATATAGGTAGCATCATACGTATCATGATGGATCTCACTTCTATTTTTAGATATGGTACTTGGTATAAATTCTAGATCAGAATCTATGTTCCTAACATCAGTGATTGAGGGTAATGTGCACAACACATTTATTTCTTTTCTTTCCTAGTTCAACATTGTCTAGGCATTCTCAATAATTACATGCCTTAATCTATCTATATGTGGTTGGAATCATTTTGGATTTCATACAATCCTACCCTCCACATTCTTGAGTTCTCAAGTTCACAAGTGATTTTCGCATAAACTAGATTCTCAATTTTGAAGTGGCATTCATACAAAGCCTAATATCCATCTTTTAGAGTGGCCAAGAGTGGCCTAATTTCCAACATTCATTCTACTATCCACACCAACATTATTAGATCACAATAAATTCATGGGATTCATGATCCATATCATATGACATACATTTCATACCGATATCAGTTCATAACTTCACTTTATAGGGCAATGATGGAGCCAAAAGACTAGCTAGCCTTTATATTCTTGAGCCACCTATTTAGAAGGATTAGACATATAATCCAAACATTGATCTACACACACATGAACACCTATCTATACTTAGTGGGTGATGATGGAGCCAAAGGGCTAGCCTTTACATTCTTGAGCCACTTTTTGGGGAATTGAGCACTCAGCTCCATTTATGAAATTACTCTTGGTACAACATCATCCAATATTACTCATCATTACTCAATATCACAATAGATTCACACTTGATAGCATGCTCCCTCTATGCACAACCCAACATCATAACATCATGAGCTTCACCCTTATAGGTAAACTCAGGTACACTTTCTCTTTTTTCCTTTATCCTAGTATTTCACTTTGTTACATTACTAGAATAAAGGGGGACCAAATGTAGTCATATAAAATGTAAAAATTGCTGACTTGAGCATGGCTAATGACACCCAAGCCATAGTTACCTCTTTCTTGCTCCCATGAACCTTATATGCACCTTTTCATTGATTATCAATCATCCATAAGCTTTCAAGACCTCATTCTAGCTTATATGGGACCCATTTTACATACTCTTTCAATCTCTTCAGGTCTTAGACCTCTAGGATAATAGCACCTAGGTTGGACTACAATGCTAGAACCTAGGGTGTCTTCTTTCTAGTGCTCATGTCTAATCACCTTTTAAGCTAAAATGACCATTTTTCCTTGAATCCTATTTTTTATTATGTCATCCTATCATGATTGCATCTAACCCATGACTAATATATCCCTATAAAATCCCATTCAAAGATCATTTGGTAAGGGGTTGGCAAATATCATAAAATATGCAAGAATACTCAAGCACATTTCAATATTCTCTACATATAGATATCCAATATTATTTATAACTTATTTTAATCCTTACACTAGTCCCTAATCATCTTAATCATACCTAGTTTAGCATTTCCTTGCATCCTCATATCATAATTTCATAAAGAAATTTCAAAAAGAGAACTACATATGGCTTGATCCCTCTTCAGAGTATTGGTATGTAGGTAACATGCCCACATAAGGGCTATGGATCCATGTCCAATAAATATTACACACACTAACCACCCCTCTTGTTTGAAATTGGTCAAAGTATAATGGAAGATAGGGTTTGAAGAGAAAATATGCTCTATAGGGAACTCTATAGACTTTTGGCTATCAAAATTTTAGAGATAGGGTCATACAAACCTACTGAACAAAACCCAAAAATCTTAGATCCTCAAGACAACAATTTCAGATAAGGACTACAATTCCAGTGTCACTCTTATCTACTTTAAATGCTTATATCCAATCAAAAAATGAAATTTAGAATCCTATTTGTCATAATGTCCCTGGCCTACACAGTGAATATTAAATCTTGTCTCAGTTTGATCAACATAGTTTAAGTTAAGTCTTATTTTCTCCCTCTTATTACTATTTTTAGAAAATCTCTAATTACCAATATATTTTAAAATTTAGTAGATTATTTAACACATATTATTTACTAATTTATCAATCCAAACCCTTTAACTAAATTAGGAATAAAACCCCAATTATTCCCAAAATTGTTAAATCAAAGAGCAATCATGTGATTGAAGGATGATATGACTAAAGAAGATAAGAGGGATAAGGAGACCATCTAAGATCTCAGAATTTAGTTAGAGGCTACAAATTCAAATATGAGAGCTAAAGAGTATGAAAGCATTTAATTGAAGATAAAGCTAGATTCATTGAAGGATGAACATGAACAATTTGTTGTTAAAGTAGGCAAGATTGAAGAAAAATAAAAGAGATCATAACAAGGCAAAGTGGATGGTAACATGAAAGACAAAAAGTCAAATCAATTCAAAGGTAAAATCAAGAAACCAATTAGAAATCCAAATGATTCAAGGTATGAAAGATCCTTGATGGTCATTGTTATGCTTGTCACAGATTTGGTCATAAGGTAAAAAACTATAGAAGAAAGAACAACTGGTCAGCTAGAGGTATGGATAATATAGTCTACTATAATTATCATGACATGAGACATATTTATAGATTCTACCCCATAATACATGGGAAAATATTAACCTAGATATGGAGACCAAAGACATTTAAGCTTGAGCATAATGAACCTAAGGGACAAGATGGTATGTTTACTAAGATTCATAATATTCATCAAGCAAAAACTATGAATGATGTTATTTGTTTCTTTTATCATCAAGTTGGTCATATTTCAAGATATTATATAATCAAGCTCTCAAGTCATAAGAATATGCATGAAAATCCTAGTGTGATAAAGAAAGGTCAATCCTTGGTATGGAAACCTAAGGAAGTGGAAACCATGAAAACTGATTTAGTTGAGTTGAAAGTTCAAGGTGGATTGCCTACTAAAGCAAAAGAGGAATCAGATATGAAGAAGGTTCAAGAATGATAAAAGAATGTTTCATATATCCAAAAAAGGAGAATAAAAATATAGTTCAAGTAAATCTCAAATAAAATACTAAAGTGTTAATTGAGGATAGTTCTAAGAAATGTATGGATGCAAAATAATATCCTACTATTTTGGAACAAGTTTCATGCAAAGATTATCAATTATCAATGACTAGTCATGAGGTTATTTATTTAGATGAAAAGTTATGTCATGATTCTTGGTTTTCTCCTTATATTATCAATACTTTATTAAAAGAAAAGGAGAATATTGTAGTGGATGAGCATGTTGCTTTTTTAATTCTTAATAATAATAAGAAGAAATATCAGTATCAGATGACCAAGGAGGAGAAGGAATATGAGGAGTTATGGTCAACTCCTAGTTTCACATTGTTCTAGGAAATTATGGGTTAGGATGTCTCTATATAGGCTTAAAGGAGACACTAGTCAAGTAAGAGGAAGCATGGTGGATACCAGTTGAGCTTTTGATTGATGTTATGGGACAAGAATATCATTTGAATATGTTCATGATGTGAGGGGGAACATATGTGAGATGTTCCAATCATGGTTGAGATATGAATAATTTTAGTTATTTTAATGTGATTAATTTTTGATTTATTATTTTCAATATTTAAACTACAAGTCTGAGTGTTCAAGGTATGTTCAGGGATTTTGGTCTTGAAGGTCTGCAGGTTTCCAAGTGTCAAAACATGAAAGATGAGTTATCAAGATGTTTTTATTACATAAAAAGGTATGTGGAATCCATTTAGGTGTGTTATAGGTGATTTTTTATTTTAATATATTTTGTGTATAAATTTATTCTTTTTGAGTGCTCTCGGGTTGTCCTAGTTTTAGCTTAAGGGCAAGTAGGTCAAAACTCAGCTGAAGGGTCTATGGGTTCTCCAAGGTGTGTGACCTCAAAAATTAGTATAGAAGTATGTATTATTTACTTATAGGTGTGAAATAAGTTTAAAGTGCTGATTTTGACCAAAATGTGTGTTTTACAGTCATCTAAAAGTATGTGGTGTCTTCCATGGATGACGATTTGTGCAAATGGAAGGCTAATTGGCTAGTAGGTTTATGAAGAAGCTATGGTGCAGAAGTAGTGTTGGAAGATGATTTTTGGAATAAATGTGGGGGCACATGAGTGTACTTAAGATATTAAACTTCAAGTCTTTAAGGTGTATACACATAAAGATATGGGTGTTTCAATGTTCAGGTAGGGCTATTAGGCCTCTAGGCAAGGCTAGTGAAGATAAGAGTGGTTTTTGGTCATTTTCTCCAAATGAAAAAGGTATGATTATTCCTAAATGAGTTTTTTATTTGTTTTTTTTTCATATTTAATATTTGAAGATTGGATTTTTCATCTACTAGTAATCATGGAGGCATCCTGAAGTAAGAAGGTATGTAGCAAGTATGAAGATGGTTTGAAGGTGATCAAAGGATGCCTAAGCTTAGAATATTTATATGATAAAATAAGAGTGTAGTAATGGAGAATGTATGATATTTTTGTATAATAATGGTCTTATAATAGATTACATGAGATGGAACACAATGTTAAGGGGATGTTTCTAAGTTCTGTGAGCAGTTTGTCACATCCAATGATTAGAGATGTTCAAATTCAAGATTAGTGCATGTCAAATTGGGAGAAATTGATTAATATGATTAAAAATTTGTAATATTTATGAACATATTAATTGTATTTAAATGTATACATAATTTTTAGGAATGTTTATTGGCATGTTGATGAAGAGACCCTTTCTCATTAATGTTAAAGGGGAGAAAGATTAGAATGAAATCATTGTTCAATTAAAGTCATTCTGAGGGATGAAAAAAGGGGATATTATTGAGCATGGTCATTGATGTTTGGTTGTCATTGATTTAAAATAGATCATGTTATAATAATTTATTAATGACAAAGTGATCATATTGATGGTTTTGAAAGATATGGCACATTTATAGGTCTGTAAGGACAAAGAAATTATGAGGCATCCCTAGATATCTTAATGAAGTCTTGATATGTATTTTGATCATTTGGAATGATGAGAATCCATATTATATATTAGGAGAAACTAGACCATCATATACCATCATGTAGACATATAATATCTAGAAAGTTTGTGAATTTAGTATAGGTAGTTAGAAAGTCAACAGTGGGAAAATGTTTTCATGGTGATGTTGTCTATATTTCTAAGAATGTACCCTAAAGATTTGGAGTAATGAAGTTTTTTATAGATCAAGATATAAATATTAAAATTTTCACTTGAATACTATGATGAGCTAGAGATCATCAAGTTAAACTACGTTTAAGTATGAGGTCATCTAGTCAGTAGATCTAACAGTGCACATTAAATCACATATCTTGATCCAATGGTACATGTAAAAGTTAATATGTCAAAGAATTAATGCACTAGTGACATGTGTCACATTAATGAATCTTGTATAGAAGATAAATGGTGAGTGTATGGTCATGTAGTCAGAAGATCAATGGCATATATTAAAGTCTATAAGTTAAATGTGCAAAAGGCACACGAGGATGCCAAATGGCACAATCATGGGAACTTGGAGCTCAGATCAATGGTGAGCATTAAAAGGTAAGGACTAGAATGATTTATAGAGATAAATAATGCATATTTAGTCAATTTTTATAAGGTGAAAAATATGAGGTCAACATGACCAATGTTTAAAAGCTACTCAATGACTGTCAGAATTTGAATATTCAGATTTGTGAGGGAGAACCAGTCTACAGTTTTTGAGCTATAACTTTAGATATATGTATAATTTGATCATGATGTAAAATAAAAAGTTGTATATGAATTCAATTTGCATATATATAACCTATTTATAAGGATTTAATGTTTTTACAATCAAAGTTATGAATATTCAAAGTTGACTATATGTTCATTAATGGTGCTATAATACACAGAATGTTGTTTAAGAAAATTTTATTTTAGCAGAAGAATGTTTTGGAAGGTATAATGAATTTAATATGTCTTAGAAATCATATTGAGTAGACACATGTACTTTAAATTGATATTATGTTCTTAATTTTCTTGATATAGTGTTAAATGGGTGAATAGGTCTCTATGAGACCTATAAGGAATAATAAGGCCTAATTGAAAGGAATATTTGCTTAAGTATGACCCATAGTTGTTATGGCCAACCTATGAGGATGGTATTGAGCTATGTAAGATGTATTATAGGTTAAGGAAATGATTATGGGTAACCTAGATGTTGATACTCATGAAGACTCTATAAATAATGGAGATCAAGATATTGGTTTCAAGACTTGAAGAGTGTAGACAAGTACTGATGTGATATTGAGAGAAAGAACCTTTAAAAGAGAAGGAAAAGGAAATTGAGGACCATCAAGGATAAAATAGGGTAAGCCATGATTATCTGATTAAGTTGATGAATGTGAACACATAGGTCATTGGACCTAATAAGCTTGGAAGAGGCAAATTGAACAAGTGTGCTTAGTGGATGGATTGAAGAGCTGAACAAGTTTAATGATATATAAATAGTAATTAGCCTCTGATAATCAATACTATTTATTAAAAATGTATTTTAATAATATGCCAATTTCTAAAATTTATTAAAATAAAATTAACTTTTAATCAAAATGTAAAATTGTCTGAATAATTTTGAATGCGAGTATTTTGAAAAATCATCTAAATTTTATTATTCAAATACAACATTCCATTAATATTTTATCTCTTTAAATAATATCTTAATTAATTTATAGTAATTAAATTCCAAATATTAATAATAATTTAAAACTGATATATTGATGGAAAACTTAAAATAAAAATAGAGACCAAAGATTGTTTATAGGGTTCACCAATTGGTTACATCCTTGGAATTACTAAATATCAATTCAATCCATTAAAAATCAATTTTCAAGTAATAATACAACTCAAAATAATGATAAATGAAGCCTATCAGTTGTAGTATAACTAAAAACTAGATATTGAAAACTTTAAACTTGATTAACAAATGTCTCCCTATTCATCCAAAGCTTTTCAAGTAATTTATTTCTATGAAATGGGCAATTTATCTCAACATGAGGAAAAATACTCTCAAAGGATTTATAATCTACCCTTGGCTTATACGATCTCTCTGTATTTTATATAGGCTAAAAACTCAAAAATAAATAAAATTGGCCTCAATTGGGCTATTTCAAAATTCTACCTCTAGCATGTTCCATCTTCAAAAATACCTTCAAAATTACTTATTTTGTTCCCTATGTCCTCTATCTTAGAATAATAAATAATCCAAAATATAAAATAAAATAATATTATTGATATCCAACATTGGCTAACAATCTTTATTTACCCCAAAGTATTTTTAAACCTCTGTAATAGGCTTATACTTCATTTATGGCTTGCATGCCTTTTAACATGGAATAATATCCCATAATTTATGGGAGGTTTTAAATTCCTTTTTAATTATACCACTTTCCTTTTAATCTAATAGTCCATGAAAATTGTGTGACTTCTACTTGTTTGCCAACCACAATAAAATTGTATGGCTACTTTTATAATTGCTGACCATACTTTAGTGACTTATCCATGTAGAAAAAATAGTCTTCTAAAAAATGTGCCAAGTATGAATTGGTCTAATAAAATAAATATAATTCCAACCACACTAACTTCCACATAAATGCCCATGCATTAATCGATTAAACACAAATTGTGGCATGCATATTCAAAAAAAGCAATGAAATCCATCAAATTCACCATGTCCATTGCCCTTCCAAAGTGGATATTCCACATGGATAAAAAAGGTAAGGAAATCATGTTTTAATAAAGGATGTTGCTGACCATGCAAAATGTATATCCATGTGGAAGTGGGGGAAGGGTGGCATGCATGTCATAAAAGGTTTAATAGTGAACATAAGGGTGAGGATAATGTTAAGTTTAGACTTTAGTTTTGAAAATAAACATATCCCATATAATTTTATCCCATCCAAAGTTAAATGGATGTTCCACATGGGGAATGGGGATAATGTTTAATAGTTTAAAAACATATCCCAAAAATATCCATTGATAAATAAAGTAATGAAATACCATCCACATGTAAGTGGGGATAAAGTAAATTTGGGACTTGGAAAGATTATCCAATGGTTCAATAAAAACATAAAATATAATATTAGGATATTTAATTAAATTGGATTTAATTTAAATTATATCCCATGGTTATTAATAACCATAACAAATAGGATAATCATAATAATATAGAAATTATAGTGGGAATAATTAAAAACCATAATTTAGATATTATGATTAAATGATTATCATGATGGGATAATTATGGATATGTGGAATAAATATTTTACAAACCATAAAAAAATTCTCTAGATCAAACCTCCCCAATAAGACCCTTTTGGTCCCCAAAGGTCAAGTCACCCATTGGATCTACAAATGGTTTACTCTGCAAAACATCACTACAAAATATCATGGTAATGATTAAAAAAATCAAATTGAATCCCTAAAATTCTAGTGAAATAAATATCTACCTAATATCAAATTATAGATAGAAATAAACTACCTATATAAATTTCATATCTCCCAAAATGGTGCATCTACCTGCAAAACAATCACCAAGTATAACTACAAATGAGTTTGTTAGAGTAATAAATATAGATGCTAATTATAACCACATTTGACAGTTACAAATAAATTTCCAAAATGAATGAGGGAATTATAAATATGCAAATATCATGCATGTCTACAAAAAGTTTGTATAATTATTATAATTACAAACAGTGCCCAAAAAGGGTCTTATAAGCCTCCTTTTGCACAATGTAAATGATAACATATATACTGAAATGTAAATTTTTCCAAACTAGACATACTGATCATGCTCCATATAATCAGCATATACTGCTATCAAGGTTTAAAAATGAAGTTTTTCTAGAAACCTAAATGTGAGAAAATAACCCAAGCATGATAAACCCATCCCTTGGCTTTATTCTACAGGTTACTCCAATAAACCAAATTCCCAACTTAAATCATTTGGTAATATCTCCAAGTTTAAATATCAGTTAATTATTTTACCAATTCATCAAGAACTCAAAAATTTATTTAGGAGAAAAAAAATATAGCTTATCAAAACCATAAACATGATAAAATAATCCAAGTATGATAAACTTGTCACTCAGTTTTTTTTGCAACTAGTAGCTTCAAAATTATTCAAAGTCAAAATATAGTCCTCAGAATACCAAAACTGCTTTGACCATATGCATGCTAATTAATACCATATATATTCAAAATCACCACTAGAAAATAAATGATCATTACCATCCAAATAAAAAATGAATGGAGTCACTTGTGGATAATCAGTAAAGAAGTGGTCTTCCTCTTGTTTTGTTTTTGAAACTGGTGGGTTTAAAACAAATTCCTTTTTGCTTATGGATGCATCATTCTTCATGGGTGTCTTCCTGCAATACTTAGGACATATTTGTGGATGAAATACCCAAAATTTATCATTTTTGTGACCACTTAGATTACAATGAGTACAATAATTATTACCCATTTGTTTTTCCTTAGAAAATAAAGATATCCTACTAGCTAGTTTTATTTTCCAAGATAAGGAAACATAATGATTATCTAATCCACAAAAATTGTATGGATATTTAGACCCAAAATCCTATGATAATAAGTCCTTTTTTTCATAATTGAAATATATGTTGGAATATTTACCAGGTTTAGATAAGTGTGATGGTTGAAGTTTATGATATTTCTCAATTGTATGTCCACTCCTATGACAATGAGTGCAAAAGTTCCTCTTATACTTATTATTGGATGAGGAAATAGGTATAGATATAGGTGCAAAGATAGGTACACGGAATAGGTATAGGCTACTACATTAAGGGGGGTTTATTGTATGTTTTCAAATGATAGTATGTGCAGGTGACAAGATGTGGCAGTTTCAAGATTGAGGTTGCCATCAATGACAAAGGGGGAGATTATTGGCAATATTGTCATTGATGTCAAAGGTCTAACATTATTGGTGATAAAGGCCCCATTGTATTTAATGTTGTTTGTAATAGATATATCTTGGCTAATGTGAGTTAATATTTATTTAATATTAACAAATATATTTTTGGTTGCATATGAGAGAAAAGAAGGGCCCATGGAGAAGTCAAAGAGCCACGGGGTAAAGACAAAAGAAGTATGGGATGCATTTTCCCATGAAGAGTCCTTCATGGGAAAATGCGTCCCATCCTTCTTTTGTCTTTACCCCGTGGCTCTTTGACTTCTCCATGGGCCCTTCTTTTGTCTCATATGCAACCAAAAATATATTTGTTAATATTAAATAAATATTAACTCACATTAGCCAAGATATATCTATTACAAACAACTTTAAATACAATAGGGCCTTTATCATCAATAATGCTAGACCTTTAACATCAATTACAATATTTACAACAATCTTCCCCTTTGTCATTGATGGCAACCTCAATCTTGAAACTGCTACATCCTATCACCTACACATATTGTCATTTGAAAACATACAGTATCTTCCCCTTATTGTAGCAACTTGTACCTATTCCTTGTACCTATTTCTGCACCTATACCTATACCTTTTATTCTCCCCCTTTGACATCAATGGCAAAGGGCCTACCTAGAGCTAACACTTAGCTCCCCCTCAAATGATGCTGAACATCAATGGCAGGAAGTAATAGAAATTACTCCCAACTCCTCTCATAGATATTTGAATGTGTCCTTTGATCGTGCATTTGAGAAGATATCTGATAATACATACACATTGTTCCCTGTCCTTTGAGCATCTACAATCAACTCATTTGAATCTTTTCTTCTAATCTCACAACCTTTAACATGAAACTTTAATGTGTATCCTTGATCACATATTTGACTAACACTCAATAGATTATGCTTAAGACCTTTTACATACAAAACATTCTTAGTCTTAGTTCTACCATAATCCAAACTCAAAGTACCTTTTTTGGCTATCCTGGTAGTGGTTTTATCTCTGAATCTCACTGTGCCACCATTGATCTTCTTTAGAGATATGAATTTACTTCTATCTCCTATCATATGCCTCAAACATCCACTATCAATTAACCATGGCTTATCTTTACCTCTTACATGTAGGGTTGTCTGAACCATCATAGAATCTTCAGGTTGTTTCTTCTGCCATGAACATGTCTGAACCTTCTTCTTTATGAATGGAGATTTGAAACTCTGATCCTTCTTGACTAAATCAAACATGCTTCTACAATACTGAGCTATGTGTCTGAAGTTGTTGCACTTATAGCATATTATGGTCTCTTCATCAAAGCTTGATAGAGGAGCAAAAGAGTTGTGGCTTCTGCTTGACTCTACTTGACTTTCCTTCTCCTTATTTCTGAAATTGTTAGCTCTTTTTCTACATTCTAATTTCTTGTGACCATATCCATTACAATAAAAATAATAGCCATAAAAATAAGACCTATCTATATATCTCTAACTTGATTGTCTTTTGTAGCTTTGTTCTCTCCAGCCTTCTCTGTTTGAAATGTCCTCTGTATTTTTCACTTCTCCCCTTTTTGTTTCCTCTTTTGTAAGAGCTTCAACATAGCTCTTTTTCTTTTCAAAACTGATCCCTATCTTATCTGAATTTGCTTTTTGACTTTCCAATATCTTATTCAGCATGTTAGTGCTATGCTCAAATTTTGAATCACTAACTACTTTGTCATTGACTACTTTCTCAATATCTTCTTTTAAAGAGGCAATTTCAATAACATACCTTTGACATTCTTTTCTTGCTATTTCCAACTGTGTTGTGAGATCTTCTTCATTCTTCTTGGCTTCTTCCAAGTGTATTGTTAAATCATCAATAATTTCCTTTGACTCCTGTTCATTTTTCTCGATCTGGCACTTTAATCTTTGATTCTTCTTCTCAATAGATTTTAACTCTTCTAGGGCACAAATGAGTTCTCCTTTTATATTCACTTTAGCTTCCTCCTCTTCTTCTTCTTGATCATCTTCATGTATGGCCATCATTAGAATCTCTTCTTCTTCTTCTAAATCACAGACTCCACTATCTTTGACTGAGCTAGGATCCTTAGAATACAGGCTCTTCTTCTCAAATCCCTTCTTGGATTTGCCTTTGAAATTATTCTTGTATGTAAGATTTTCTTCTTCATCATCATTACCCTTATTTGGGCATCTAGCTAAAAAATGTCCAATCTTTCCACAATTAAAATATTTAAAAGGTAATTTTCCTTGATATTTACCTATTCCTCCTTTTGGCTTGCGAATTAAAAGTGCTCCGTTGTCATCTTCATCATCACTAGAACTATCACTTGATTCTTGAATCTTAGCTTTCTCTTTCTTTGATGTCTTGAAAGCCACTTCTCTCTTTGAGGGTTTATCTTGTTCTATCTGCATCTCATATGCTGTGAGTATACCATGAAGCTCATCCATCTTTAGCTTGCCTAAATTATTCATCTCCTCTATTGCCGAAACCTTTGCATCATATCTCATTGGTAGAGATCTCAAAACCTTTTGCACCACCATTGACTCTTCCAATGTTTCTCCAAGACCTTGAATATGATTTACTATTTGATCAACTCACAAGAGATAACTTTCTATATCTTCTTCTTCCATCTTCAAACTTTCAAACTACCTTCTAAAAGTCTGAAGCTTAGCTTGCTGAACCTTTCCATCACCGTTGTAAATATTCTCTAGTTTTACCCAAGTTTCATAAGCAGATTTAAATTGCATAAATTTAACAAATTTAGATTCACATAAACCACATAAAATAGCATTAGCATTACATTCACTTGCCTCCTTTTCTACTGGAGTAATTATAGATGTCTGTGGCTCTTCATATTCCTCCACTACTGCTTTCCATATGTCAAATCCAAGGGCCATCAAATAAACCTTCATTCTCATGCTCCAAAAATCATAATTCATCCCATCAAACAAAGGTGCCTTATTTGTATAAAATCCTTCATATGACCTAGCCATCATGCTTTCTCGATCTACCTTCAAGCTATAAAACTTTTCAAAAAGGAACCTGCTTTGATACCAATAGTTAAGCATGGGATATAATGAGAGGGAGGGTGAATCAGTATATCATATATCTTATAAAACTTTCCCTTAATCAAATTCCACTTAATCAAACATTCAAGATATGCAATAAAACTCAAACAATAAACACCACACAAGATAGAGAGAGACACCAGATATAACGTGAAAACCCAATGTGGGTAAAACCATAGAGAAAAATCTCAAGTATATGAATGAGCACCAACCCAAACAATATTTTCAAGCACCAACTTACAGGAGCACCAACCCCTCTGCTGAGCACCAACCCAACAACTATTCATGAGCACCAACCCACATGAGCACCAACCCCTTTGTCGATCACCAACTCATAGGAGCACCAACCCCTTTATCAATCACCAACCTAGCAACAATTCATGAGTACCAACCCATAGGAGCACCAAACCCTTTGCTGAGCACCAACCCAACAACAATTCATGAGCACCAACCCACAAGAGCACCAACCCCTTTACCGAGCACCAACCCAGCAACAATTTGTGAGCACCAACCCATAGGAGCACCAACCCCTTTATGCATACCACACACCTATCTCTCAATGTTGCTATCTCAACAAATGATAGTTCAATACAACATCTCTTTCCTCTCTCTCACAATTGCTCTTTCAAGCTAGATATTACAAATACAAATCATATTCATCTCTCACAATTGCTCTTCTATGCTAGATATTACAATATCAAATCAACCTCTATCTCTCATATTAAAAATGGCTTCTCAAGCCTTTATTTAGCTTTCCAAATGACCTTTGGACTTCCCCATTTGTGACCCTTCAATCCTCATGGAAAATGGCACCAAACTTGTATGACCCTTCATATCCTTGCCTTTGAAAAGTCATGTGGTGACCCTTCATGATAAAAAATGTCCTTCCCTCTTTTGTCCTTATCTTGGTGACTCTTCATATTCCTCAAAGTGTCCCTTCATGAGAAATTGTGCCCTTCCTCTTTTGTCTTCACTTGGTGACTCTTAGAATTCCCCAAGATGACTCTTCATGGGAAAATGCGTCCCATCCTTCTTTTATCTTTACCCCATGGCTCTTTGACTTCTCCATGGGCCCTTATTTTGTCTCATATGCAACAAAAAATATATTCATTAATATTAAATACATAATAACTCACATTAGCCAAGATATATCTATTACAAACAACATTAAATACAATGGGGCCTTTATCACCAATAATGCTAGACCTTTGACATCAATGACAATATTTCCAACACCTCTGAATGATGAGATTTATCATTATCTCTTTCCTTATCTTTAAAAAAAGGTAATAAATTCTTTAGCAAAGGTTTTCTCTTTCAACAATAATCAATAGAATGATTACTTAACTCACAAAAAGTACGAGGAAAAGCATACCACATTTTCTGTATATCATAGCCATATTTTTAAAAGTAAAAGAGTGCATTAGAATTTTATAATTTACCAAATTCTTAGAGATATGTGTTGTGTAAGAAAGAGGAGGTGGAATCGTAATACCTCTTCTTCCAGTTCTCTTACACCTCTCATCCATCTATGATGGTTTATTCTAAAAAGCTAGTGGCTTATCACTTAGTAGTTAGAAGATTGTCTTCCTTCTACAGATTTGAAACTCTAATTTCCATTCTCTCACTAATATACTCTAAAACTGAAAAATGAGGACTATCCTCTACCTATATGGGGTTAGTTATGCCTATCCATTTTTACCAAGGCCTCTTCCTTCAAATGCCATTTTATCTAATAGTTTAAACCCAATACCCTTAGTGTGTTTTTCAAAAACACCAAAATTAATATCTGGAACTAAATAAGAGGAAGTAGTATATGAAGACATACTTAAAGTTTATTAATTTTTCATTGTTTTTTCATTTGATGTAGAAGGCAATTCTTCATTTGTTCACCATTTTATAACTTTACCAAGAGCTCATCCTTGGTTTGCAAATCATATTTAAAAATTTCAATCTCCTCTTCCATAGAGTAGAATTTTGATCTCAAGAGAGAGTTATCTTCTTGGATCTACTGATTAAATGACTCAAGCTCATCAAACTTTTTCTATTTTGACAACTTGCCCATAGTTCACCTATTATTGTATTCAACACACAACTGAACCAACTATAATAATTGTCAAATAGAAAACTATTAACCATAGGTAAGACACACTATTAAATCTCATTGATCAATTGATATGATACCAAAATAATCCATAAATAGTAATTATCCCCTTCTAATCAATACTATTCTTTAAAAATGGATTTTAATAATAAGTAAATTTCTAAAATTTATTAAAATAAAATTAACTTTTAATCAAAATTTAAAATTTTCTGAACAATTCTAAATGTGAGTATTTTGAAAACTCATCTAAATTTTATTTTTCAGATACAACATTTCCTTCATATTTTATCTCTTTGAATAATATTTTAATTAATTTTTATTAATTAAATTCCAAATATCAATAATAATTTAAAATTGATATATTGATGGAAAATTGAAAATAAAAACAGAGACCAAAGATTGTTTATGGGGTTCACCAATTGGATATGACCTCAAGATTGATAAGTAGCAATTTGATCCATTAAAATCAATTTGAAATTAATAATACAACTCAAAATAATTATAAACAAACCCTATCACCTGAAATAGAACTAAAAACTAGATATTAAATACTTTGAACCTGATCAACAAATGTCTCCCTATTCATCTGAAGCTCTGTAATTACTTTCTTTCTCTAAAATAGGCAATTTGTCTCAACATGAGGAAAAATACTCTCAAAGGATTTATAATCTATCCTTGGTTTATATAATCTCTCTGTATTTTAGATAAGCTAAAAACTTAGAAATAAACAAAATTGATCTTAATTGGGCTATTCCAAAATTCTACCTATGGGATGTCCTGGCTTCAAAAATACCTTCACAATTTCTTCTCTAGTTCCATATGTCCTCTATCTTAAAATAATAAATAATCCTCAATATAAAATAAAATAAGATTATTTATAGCCAATATTGGCTAACAATCTTTATTTACCTGAAAGTATTTTTAAAGCTTTGTAATAGGCTTATACTTCATTTATGGATTGTATGCCTTTCAACATGGAATAATTTCCAATAATTTATGGGGGGTTAGAAACACCTTTTTAAAGATAGTGCTTCCATTTTAATCCAACAATCCACAAAAACTATGTGACTTCTAGCTATTCACCAACCATAATAAAAATGTATGACTGTCTTTATAATTGCTGACCATACTTTAGTGACTGATCCATGTAGAACAAATATTCTTCCACTGAATGTGCCAGGTATGAATCAGTCCAAGCAAACCATTATAACACCAACCACACTAACTTATACATAAATGATCATGTATTAATTGATTAAACAAAAACCGTGGCATGCATATTTAAAAAAAAGAATGACATCCATCAAATTTGCCATGTCCATCACCCTTCTAAAGTGGATATTCCATGTGGATAAAAAAGGTAAGGTGATCATGTTTTAATAAAGGATGTTACTGACCATGCAAAATGTATATCCACATGGGGGTGGGGGAAGGGTGGCGTGCATGCCAAAGAAGGTTTAACACCAAACATAAAGGTGAGGATAATGTTAAGTTTAGACTTTAGTTTTAAAAACAAACATATCCCATGTAATTTTACCCCATTTAATGTTAAATGGATATTCCACGTGGGGAATGGGGATAATTTTTATTAGTTTAAAAACATATCCCAAAAATATCCATTGATAAATAAAAAAAATGAAATGCCATCCACGTGGGAGTGGGGATAAACTAAATTTGGGACTTGGCAAGATTATCTAATGGTTTAATAAAACCATAAAATATGATATTAAGATATTTAATTAAATTTGGATTTAATTTAAATCATATCCCATGGTTATTAATAACCATAAAAAATAGGAAAATCAGAATAATATAGAAATTACGATGGGAATAATTAAAAATCATAATTTAAATATTATGAATAAAAGAGTATCATGATGGGATAATTATGGATATGTGGAATAAATATTTTATGAACCATAAAAAAAAATCCTATGGATCATTAAAGAGTGTGTACATGACCTACAGGTCATGTTGCTGATGTTGTGATAGATTTGTTTTAGGTTTTTTGATTATGCATATGCTTAAAAGTGAAGAGATATCCAAAAGGGTGTTTTGGATGCATTGCTTATGTATGCAAGTTTTTGAGAGTGTAAAGGGAAAGAGTGTAAGTAAGAAAATTCCATCATCAGGCATAGATCAAATCAAGGTAGCTGAGTGGGTGCTTGGTTGCCTAGGGGTTGTAGCCTCCTTATTAGTTGGATCTAGATAAAGGTCAAGTGGGTGCTTGAATAAATTAAGGGGTGGGTGCTCCTTGATCAATTGGTACTGATCTAAATATTGGACCTTATTTTATAGGATTATAGTCTATATTGTAGGGTTTAGTGGGTTTTATCTTCTAAAAGGGTTTCCCACATATAAGATCTATGCCCTTATGTATGCTTTAGATGTATGTGATTTCATGTTTAGGCTACTTGATCAAGATTTATTTATGCTAAATGTTTAAGAGTTGGATATTAAATTGGATTATCTTGCATCACTGATTCACCACCCCCCTCATAGTGATTATACCTCCAACACATTTCTCACCTGTGTGTAGTAGATGTATCTAAAACTAAATTGTACAAAGTGATGGAAATATATAACTAGGTATGTTGGCTCCATGGCCACTTAGGTACATTAGGTAGCTCTTGAACACTCAATAATGCCAACCACTATAGATAGAGTAAGTCATGAAACTAGTGACAACCTAGAATATGATGTCAAGTGTATACAATGTAGAGAATGACATAGAGTTTGCCATTTTATCTGATCAACCTTTGTGTATCTAATCATATGGAAACAATGTATCATGCACATGCCCTAAGTTTGATATCTAAGTATACTATTTTTGGATTGAGTTATAATAACTCTATCTGAATATTTGAGTTGAATATGGGAATGATCATGTCATGCATGATGCCCCAAATTTGAGCAATCGATATGAATATGAGCTAAACTAGTATGAATATGAGAAAAATATGAGCATAACTATCAAGTTTTATCTAGGTAAACATGTATTTTAACTAGTGTGCTATTATGGCCAATATAATTTTCCCTAAAATTGGGGTTACTAGATAGTCGTGCCATATATTGGATAGTAGTTTCATGTGGTGTTAGTGTCCCTATCTAAACACTAATGTCTATCTAGTCTAAAATTTGAGTCATTATACTATTTTTAATTCCCTATTTTTTCTTATGTTTTGTTCATGTCTAATTTCTTAAAATTGAGGATGTGTGTTGAAAAATGTTTTGTGAATGCAATGTAGGAGCCTGATCTCTATGATAAAACCCTATGAATGCCTCCTATTTTTAGGGTAGTTTTTAAACCTCTGAAAGAACTATCCTCAAAATAAATAACTCTATACAATGTGTTAGTTAGAGCATATATGATAATTATGTGATAATCTAATGCAATGTGCAAACATAACATGAAAATGTAAGAGAATATAAGTATGTAATATAAGATTATGTCATGTATAACATTTCAAAAGGGTGTCAAGATAGATGTAATCAATTTTTATAACAATAAATTTGAGTAGCTACCTAAGGAGATGAAGCATGATGTCCATCACAATACCTAAGTAGGAAGGGTAGATGCATGAGGTCCCTTATGGAATCAAAAAATGGTGTGTGTAACAAGTAAATGCAAGTGTCATGGCCATGAAACATATAAAAAATCATACATACAAAACATATGAGGCACACAAAATAGGCCAAGGGGCCAAAATAAAAGGGACATGGGTACATGTCACTAAATATGAGAAAAGAAGACATACAAGGACACGTTCAAATGTTCACATATGCAATCAACAAGAAAATTGGATTAGACCCACATAGAAGGACATGTTTAAAAGTTTGTATATGAAATCAGGAAAGTACACACAAGGGACATGGGCATATGTCCAAGGCATACATGAATATAAGTGGTGTAAAGCAAAATAATAATGGAACATTCAAATGCCCTAGAAGAGAAGAAGCATAAAGAATACAATCAAGTCTAGATTAAGAAATATAGAAATGAAAGCATGCATAAATATGTAATATAAATATATATAAGAGTTAAGATGTATAAATGCTAAGTCTAAAGTATCAATAGTCAGAAAAATATTTGAGTATGAGTAACAATGATCAATATCAAGATATAATAATGTGACAATTGGAATACAAGGAATTTAAGGATAAACACTGGTAATATAAACTATATATAAGATTCCCCCAAGTGGGTGAATGTGTCAAATAAATAACCATGAATCAATGTATATACTCCCAATAGGTAGTTTGGATCAATGTAGTGGACTTGAGTCCTATAATCAATCTACAATCACTCATCAAGAACAAGTGAAGCATGTATGTATGATAAAATAGACAAATTTTCTAAGTAATATTTGAATATTTTTATGTTTTGGCATGTTATATTGTTTTTGTATTTTTTGGAAATAAGCTATGTACAATCAAATAAAAATAAATTATGTACAAGGAGTAAGAGAGAAGAAACTATGTAAAAGGGGTTAAAAACTATACTAACCAATGAGTCTCATGGGAGACTCACTATGATTTTGACCTATGTTAAAAAAGGGAACTACGATCATGCATTTTGTATGAAAGGGCAACTGTGATCCCATGATCTATTATAGTGAGCAATTTGTGTCTATATCAACCTATGTATTGGTGCTATGAATTTATGGAACTGACTATGATGCCCTATAAACTATAGGGTCTTAGGAACCCATTTAGTAGAGAAAACTATAGGTGATTTATGTTCCCTATGCTAAGAACCTTGATAACCCAATAATACTAATCAAAACATAAAATGAGTGGAGGAAGGTCTTCTAAAATCTATGACATACCTCTGATGTAGAGGTTTCCCTAATAATGGTCTTTATGGAAGAGTATGAGTAGATGTAAATATTATAAGAGTAGAAATTGCCTACAATGGTGGCTTTAATGAACTCTATGATGAATTCATATGAAATATACTTTGATTTTTAACTGATAACTATGTTATATCTAGTAATGGTGTTGGAACTATAACTGGTGCCTGTATTATAACTACTTGTGGGATAAGTAGCCGATATTCATATGGGAGACCCTCAACTTTAACCACTTGATAACCAATAATTTGTTACAAATTTTAACTTGATTTGAATTTCTAAAAATAGTAATAAATATGTGCAAATAAAGACTTATTTGGATAACACTTGATGTAAAAGATCTAAGCATTAAAAACTAAGATATGAATAGGTATGACTGTTGACAATCAGCTCCCTATGTCGGATCCTCTCATGGACAATAATGACACACTTGGATAGTAACACCATGGGGATATAGTGTCCTAAAAATTATTTTAGTGTCCTTTGTGTAGGACTATTCCTAAATTTTGGGTGCACCTAGCTGGTGTTTCTAGGTTTTATTCCTATGTGCACAAAGTCTAAAACTCTGTATTATGCCTATAGTATCTAATTAATGATACACAACATAATCCTCCTTGAAAGTAAGGAATGATCTAAAAATGTGTGTTATTTAGTAGGATAAACTAGACATCCTCAACACCCCATTGTGAAAATAGTTTCCTACATAGCAATACTTTGAGGAGGGATCAAGCTTGATGTAGTTCTTCCCACCTAAGTGATGGTACAAGTGCAAGTGATGCTAGAATGATAGTGGTTTTGAATTCCTTGAGTGTGTTTGAGATTGGAAATATGGAAAATATGGGCTTAGGGTAGTTATAGATGGTAGTATGTAGATGTAGGGTAGAATAGGGATTAGTAACCTTGATTTTTCTCAACTTGTTTCATGTTTGAATGTCTTTTGTATCTATTTTCCATCTAGTGGATAGAGGTCTAAAAGTCATGTATTTACAATGTTTTTTTAGCTTATAAAAATAATAAAATATGCTTAATAAAAACTTAGGATGGTTTAAATTTTGAAAATATATCTATTCAATAAAGTTAGGGTAAAGGACATTAGTACCATCTTGGGGACATTATCACCACATGGATCTAGTGTCCTTAGTGTGGTGCTAATGTCTAGCTGGCATGCTATTGGGAACCAAGGGATATGATATAAGAATGAAGGTATGAGACCATGTTTTAGTTAACTAAGGACACCTATGGTCCATAAAAATGTTGGAAAAGTGTGATAAGAGGCTATAAAATAGGTCTAGGGATAATCTAGCAGTAGGTTATCTCAAGTAGTACTCTTAGCACTCAAGTACCACTTTTAGGTGATTACATGTATCATCAAAATATTGATTTTATTTCTCATATTCTAATGTATTATCATTATATTCCATATAATTAGGATGTGAAGGATCAATTAAAGGGGTTGTAACTAGTCCTTTATCCATGTTATAAGCTTAAATGGAAGGAGTGTAGGTATGCTTAATAGGGTTACCACTAAGACTAGAACTTCTTCTTAAAGGAAGAGATATAACTTTTCAAGATAGCATATAGTAAAAAAAATGAAAGAGGGATGCTATAATATAATATATGAAATTTGAAAATCCTAATACAACAAGAGGAAATAGT
Organism: Torreya grandis; assembly: GCA_037957365.1. NCBI lineage: Eukaryota > Viridiplantae > Streptophyta > Pinopsida > Cupressales > Taxaceae > Torreya > Torreya grandis. The sequence continues at coordinate 23,946 of JARHVA010004841.1, read as the reverse complement.
AAAAAGAATTATATAAATCTTAGGAACATCTAAGGATAAGGTTTGGATGCTATTCTAAGAAAGTTGGGTTCACCAAATGATTTAATTTTTTAAGGGAGTTATGGAATGTAAAACCCTAGGTTGTTAAAGTGCTAGATTAATAAATAAAGGAATAAATATATAAATACCAAAAACCTTTGATTTTTACAATAGTTTATTTATCTAGTTATTTTATAAATATAAGTGAACTAGAAAAAGTGTACTTAGCTAGAAAACTAACTGAGATGGACAAGTGGTGTAGGAATAGGGTAAGGTGTCACTAATAGGAAACATGTGTCAAAAACCCTCCTAGAGAGTATCATGGTATTTTGGTCAATAGTGCACTACAATAGTGTCCTCTATGTTACACTAGTGTCCCTATACAACAAAGACAATGAGTTTTTGGGTGGACCTTCACCTAGTTTTGATAAGTCTGTGCCTATATGACTGAATGTTGGATTATTATCTATTCCTTATTTTGATTGATTTCAATGTGAAATCCTAAGCCTCCATGTTTTTTAGGGTATTTGAGGAGCAAAATTATAAAAAAGAGTGGCGTTTATAGGGTAGTATGGACTTGACCTCAACACCCCATGTATTTAGAATTTACTACATACCAATACCTTGAAAGGGGATCAATCCCAATGTAGCTTTCCCAATCTAAGTGCTGGTGAAAGAGTATGAGTGCTAATTTGAGTGTTTTGAATGTGATTTGAGATTAGAAATATGAGTAATCTAAGCTCTAGGCTATTATAGATGTGTGTATGTAAAACTAGGGAAAAATAAAGATTAATGACCTTGATTTTCATAATTATTTCTGAGTTTATTTGTGAGTATTTTCATCTAATTTCCATCTAGGGGATAAATAAATGAAAGTGGTCTATATATAGCATTCTGGTACTTGTCAAGACATGAAATGGGTCTAGGTTGACCCTAAGGTTCTTAGAGAAATAGAAAGATATCTACTGGGGTGAAAATAAAAAGGGGACATTAGTGCTTCCCTTTTGTCAATAGTGCAGTGTGATATAGTCCAAAGTGTTGCACTAATGTTTAGGTGGAAAGAATGAGTGAAAAAGGGACCTCGGTGCCTAAACAAAGGCTTAGTTCTCCTTTTGGTATATCTAGGGATGGGTTAGACTTGTAAAAAATATATAAAATGATTAAGAGAGACCCTAAGATAGGTATAGGGATAAGCAAAGGATAAGGTGATCTTCACTGACACTCAATATACTAAAATGACATTTTAGATGACTACACAATCTAATTAATTTATAAACTTAGATAAATCATATTATAAATATATAATATTGAGATATGCCAAAAATATAAAGTATAACTATTGATTGATGTTGTAATAGATTGAAAATAAGAATACTTAGCTAGTTTGGTATGCACATGTAGATCTATGCTAATATAGGCTAGAAGTGGACTAGATCAGGATTCTAGAATAGTCATAAAATTCTATAATTTTATATTTTAGAGCCTTGGATGCTTTCTCAGGTCTAGATGGTTTTGTAGATGTTAGTGTCCAAGTTTGATGTGTCTAATACAAAATAGTGCTTCGATCTAAATGTAACTAGCTAGAGCCTTCTAAATTTTCTATCACCTTCCTTTTGATGTGTTCAAATTATAGCATAGGCTATCACTCTTTATCAAATGATCAATCCCTAACTTCTTCACCCTTGAAGTGAGTATGATAAAATGGGTTAGTGGGCATATGGTGTCAAGCTACCTCAAGGATCCATATGTTAATTGGTGTTTCCTCAATGGTCAATAATCCAAAGAGGGCCTCAGAATTATGTAGTTTTACCCTATGTGTTGGCTTGTGTGTTCATAAGGATGCAATGTGTGACAAACAAGTACATATAATGACCTAGCTTGTAACTTGGAAAATATGGCCCATGGGATGCTCTTTCAGTACTTTAGACCTATGGAAATATTGTTCATATGACTGATATGGAAATAGGGGTGAATAGGGTAGGTTTGTTCACTTGAATCCTTGATTGAATGATTTTGGTAAGTTTCCTTATGAGTTATATATGATTTCTATGTCTTTTCTAGGTGAGGAATGAATGAGGGTTGATTTTGTATATATACCAATCCCTTTTGAAAATATCTTTCACTAAAGCACTTAGGCAAACCATTAGAATAAGTTTCATTTACAAATTTGATGAATTTTATATGTTGGACACTTAGTTTGAAAATGGACACTAACATCGACACATGTGGCTAATTGGGATTTAAATTTTCAAGAAGCTAGAAAATAGGTATAGGTCCAAAACTAGTAGGGAAGGATAATTATTAGGTATTTAATATTTGTCACATTATAGAAGGCCTAGTCATTAGAATAATAGTGGTTGGATTCAGAGATAAAAAAATTGGTGGAAAGAGATAGTGAATGGGAGCCTTCCATCAAAATAAAGGTATTAGAAATAAAGGGTATAACCATGATAGGTATTTTCCAAGTGAATAAGACAGGTGTTATAAAATTCAGATTTAGTGTCTAAACTAGAGTGATTAAAAATTGACAAAGAAGTTTATAGGTACATAAAAAATTTCTATCTCCCCTGAACACTTATTTATAGAGGTCTAAAATTTTGAAAAAAAGGTCCAAAATAGTGCATAATAAAATCCAAGAAGATGATTGTGATCTACAAAAATGAAAAGAGTCAAATTATCCTGATAGTGACCACTCAGAATTAGATTGCTCCAATTTTGATAATATGTCATAATTGTGTGAGTCTTGTTTTGAAAATGGTTTTGTTCATCAGATCAATCTCTAACTCTAAAAATACCTTCATTTATGCCTTCTTGACAAATAATTCTCATGGATCAATGAATTGATGCATAAAACTACCAGAATATATTATCCTTTGATCAATACCTAATCTATGTCTTGAAGTCTTATAAAGACACAAAAATTAGGATTATTCTAAGGGGTCTATCTTAGTCAACCCCTATTTCATGAGAGGTTAAAAATCAACACTTATGCATGTAAACAATCAGATCCATGTCTATGATAATCCCGTCTCTTATCCCTATAATATGATATAAAACATGAAATTGGGGTGAAGACTATATGCTATTTCAGTAATACAATATATATTTTTTAGCATGACTATGTAACAAACATTATTTAAATGCAATAAAAGGAAATCTAAAGATGTGATGTATAATTTTATATAAGGAGACACCTAATTTTGGTACAAAACATGTAGTCATAATGTATTTGTCATGCTTTAGTACATTTGGGTCATTTACTTACTTAGGATCCTTTTGGTACACTTTCCATTCACATTGGAAATTTTATAGTCTTTTATCACTCATATTTCCTCATGAACAAATTTAGATCTGATAGTTGTCTACCTCAAGATCCACACAATCATTGTAAAATTCAGCTTGATCTTTATTTCATGGTATTTTTCATATTTGATTGTTTTCATAGTCATCATAAAAGTTATGTAACCACTTTAAAATCTATTCTGAAAGTGGTTAAGTTTCACATGGGTCCATTTTACCAACATGCCATGATTTCCCATGCCTTGATTTTTAGCTTTCAATCCTTTTCATGGCTAGCCTTTATGTGAATCTATTCTATTTTTAATTTAAATGAGTCTATATATACACATGCACCCTATGTCATTTATATACTTTAGATATTGATCATGTCTTTTGCACATTTATAAAGGATATTGCACACTTTATTATTTTTTTACTCTCGTGGTTGCAAAATTGTAGCAAAATAAGGTTGCATTAAAGGGAAATATCATTTTTATTATCTTATGGAGAAAAGGTGGAGTCTTATTTCACTTGGGTTGGGTCACTTACATATATGATAACTACATTGAGCCCTGATTCTACTCATATGTATCATCAACCCTCAACGGGGCCTGGGCTAATTTAATTTGCATATATTCCTTTATCTTGGATGTGTTACTAAGTATTGAGGCTAAATTAAGGTTAAATCAAAGGATACAATATTCAAATGACTATGCATATATATTCTACTCATTAGAAACATTATTCTAGATTTTTTTATTATCAAAGGGCCTAAAAATAATTTGGATTCTAAAGATATATAGATCCATTTATAGACCCCACATAGATTGTCACATTTAGATTTTGAATCTAACCATTACCACTTTCAAATCCAAGACAAAATTGGTGATCATCATAATATAAATTCTATTTTCTAGGAGGTCTCATGGACTGCTTTAAATTTCATTTTCAAGCATCATCCAAGATAATCATCCCATCTCCAAAAGATACAAACCCAAATAATGGTGCAATGTAATATGTGAATATCAAACATGGTGGAACTTATGAGTATTCAAAACCTTATACAATACCTAACATTGGCTTAAATAATATCTAACAACTACATGCTAAACCGCAAAGGAAAATTCACACTATTTAGTTCTACTAAGTGCTAAATAATTACTACCTCCATCCTAATATGTATAAAGTTGATGTTTTTCAAAGGCTTAGTTGGTACAGGGTTGAGGGGTAGCACCCATTTCACCAAGTAATGCCTCGTGCCAAAATTTTGAGAAACTTTTTTGATGTTGATTAATGTATTGTTGAAAGATGAAGAGTCATATAGAAGTTAATTGTTTCAACTTTTGTAATGATTCTTTCTACTTTCATGACTTTTTAATATATTATACACATTTTTAGATTTAGTTAGAAATCATATTAGAAGATAAACATCCATACATATTTCTCAATAGTATGTCATGTATAAGCTACATAGATAAATAAAAAAAAATAGTATTATAATTATATTATATATCGTTCTCATTTCTCTACATATTATCTTATATAGCTTTTGCATACACATATAACACCTCCATATCCTCTTTTAGAGTGTTGTCCACTAGGTCACCTCTTGGGCCCAAATTGTTTAACCCTTTTTTGGAAAAGAGTTAATGATAATAGCTTAAATAATAATGGATTAAACTATTCCTAAAGCATTCTAATTAAATAATTTATATTATAATATTTAATTACAATGCTAAATTATGGAAAATTCTAAATATAGAAAGTATAAATCCAAGTAGTATTTTTATTATGTAATCATGAAGAAGAAATAATATGTAGCTTATGTAATGACGCATAAACAAATTTGAGATGTACATGTGTGGAATTAGGATGTCTGATGTTTAGGAACTAGTCATCATATTTCTAGTTGCCCGTTCACTTGTGTTGACTTATAGACACTTGTATTAACGCTAATAACCATATATTGATGCAGCTATCATGTATAGAATATTTGATGCACTAAGAAGTAACTTCATGGTTATATATATATATATATATATATATATATATATATATATATACACACACACACACACACACACACACATATATATGTTTTTAATGATATATCTTGATAGGATGCACATGATTTATATGAATTTTTATAACTCAAAACCTAAATCTCTACCTTAGGTTAGGTTACCTTTCCAAAAATAGGTTAGTGGGACCATGTTGTCAATATGAACTCAAATAACCCTCTATCAATGAGCATTGCTTACATAGATTTTAGATTTTATGCATTCTATGGGTTATAAGTGATATAAATTTTAGGCATTTTAGGCATTGAGGTTCTATAACTAAAAATGAAGGATATATATTAAATTATAGGCAATGTATTTGTTACAAGTGATATAGATAATCAAAATATAAAATTGGATTATGAAATAAGCATTTAGGCCCAATGAGGTGGCAAACATGAGAATTTTAGCTAAAAGGAAGGTCAAACAAAAGGGTAGAGACTTGAGTGATATTTTTCAACTGTAAAAGACTAGTCTAACATATAAATCTAGATTTAAACATATACATTAACCCCCCCTTTAATCTATTAATGCATAAGGATTAAATTAATAGGTTAAGAAAAGGAAAAGTGTAATGTGGTGTGTACAACACACCTTGTCTTTGCTTGAGCCCCACTTGAATTTGCTATGTGTCTATGAGTTGAAACCGAGAACATGTTATAGGTGTAATTAGTGAATATAATATGAAATTTAATTATTTAAATTACTTGAAATAAAGAGAGCAAGGAAGGAGTACACTTATGTGTTGAAGAAACCATGTTATTACTAGATACTTTGTTTTGGTAAAGATGCTTCCTAGTTAAAACATTGAAGAGAAGTTAACAACTGAACCTTGGAGATGTGAAGAGGTGAATTGGAGGGTGATCATTCTCCCAATTTATTATAATTATGAATTGTGCCAAGTCCATTGAGAACACAAAATATCTATTGCATAACTCAAGTGTATTAATATCTCATATAACTAATCTAGCCAATTTATCCAATCTAGCCAATCTGGCTCAAGTTAAATGGTGTAACCATATCAAAAAATAATAATTTAAGTAGTTATAAGTCCATTGAGGGAAAAAAATATTGATCAACCCAACAATTATAGATAGATAAGACTCAAACATTACATCTTGGTAAAGTTAGTTCATAAATGTGTGGATAATCTAAAAGTGTATTTGTAAATTGGTGCATTTTCATGGCATATGCACCTCAAATATGTCTCAAGATGAAGTATATTTCAAAATATAACATTTTATCTATTAAATATATATAATAAATATGAAAAATTATGCCAAATATAATGCCAAATGCATATAATTATGTCCCAAGTGTATAACTAAATCATGTAAATTATGTAAAGTGAATCAAATTTTACCAATTATGTCAATTACATGTATGTGGAATCATGTCTCTATGACATGACCACACTAATATCCCCCCATTTTAGGTGAGGGGATTTAAACTTTTATAATCACCTTATCTTAAAAGGATAAGACAACTATGATGTATCTATGTGAATCATGTAGTAGAGAAGCATAGAGTAGTATCATGTCTATGTAGATATATCAAAAAAGCTCATAGTATGTGTATATAAAAATCCATAAGATGCACGATATAATTATGGAAACATATAGAAGATAATAATATCAAAAACAAATCAATAACACATGAAAGAGTACTCAAATGTCACACAAAATGGTCCAAGGAGACCGCAAACAAGGGGAATGTTCAAATGCCACACACTCAAGTGAAGTAAACGTGTCAATGTCGAAACACCCAATAAATAAGAAAAACTTAGGTCACTATGGCCAAAAAGTAAGTAAAATTTTCAAATTATCCATAAGTAAGGAAAAATAAGCAAATAAGAATCACACTCAAGTAAGCTAATGTAAATAGGTGAAGTAATGAGATATAAGCAAACTAGCATAAGCATGCCATACTTATCCTTGTATACATATGTTATTAAAATGATATATACAATATCATATAAATATACTATGTAATATATAAACATGAGTATAGGCATGTGTAAGATATATAATATTAGTAAGATAATGGAAACTGATCATAAAACAATACAACTTGTATTAATCCTGATCATATAAAAGTAAGATGCCCCCAACATAGTGTATCATGTTAGAAGAGGAAAGGTCCTACATCTGAATGTTTGATTATCATGGGTATAATATATACCTATATCACAATCAAGTACACATGAAACATATGTGTGTTTAGAAATAATATGATATATATTAATATAAAGTAAACAACATATGTAAAAAACTAGTAAACTTGTGAAATGCTAAATATTTTTGTTATTTTTTATTTATTTGAATGTTTTTTAATTTTCTTGAATATTTTATTTTTTTAATATTTTGGTAATGTTTGGAAATAGAGTGATATATAACTATCCCATATAATGGATGTTCATAGGGTGTTCTATACTCTGAATGTGGTGTCATAAACTAGTCATACTACTAATGATCATGTATATGTGCCAAATCTAAATGTGTAGACTCTAGAATACTTTGTGTATGTATCATATGAATATATGGTCATGAAGTATTAATATAATGTTTAGGGGTTTATGTAACCCATAATTTGATGCTATGCAATTTTCTTTGTGTAGTATTGGGTTTTTTTACCCATTTTAAAATATGGTTCTCTAATGTAGGTAATGGGCTAGGTCATGGAGGTGTAAATGAGGATATCCAAGAGTCCAATGTAGATACATGATGCAAAGGCCTCTCAAGTATAAAATGGATATGAAAGGGGTTTTATTTTTTCTTACCCTTTCATGCATTATTAACCTTAGTAGGTTTTATAATTAGCTGCAATGGAACAAAATTTTCCTATTTCAAAGGATGTTCATTGGAAGCCCTAAAACTGCATTTACTTTGTTGGTATGAATATATTTAAGACAACCATGAAATATTGAAGGTACCACATGGATATTATGAATACAAGGTCATCATAATAACATATCAAAGATTCTTGTATGTGGTATATCTAAAAAGGTTATGGTCTCATGTGCTGGACTAATCTAAAGAGGTAAATCAATCTCACCAAAAACTTGTGTATTCCCATTGAATGATTTTATCATTTTAGATAAAGGAAATAAATAATCACATGTGTATATAAAATTTGTGAGTAATTTCATAGTACATACATTATCACTAGCACCATTATCAACTATAACACTATGTATAAGTTAATGATCAATATGTGCCCCAATAAATAAGGAATGCAAATTTGAGTCATCATCCAAAATATCATTATCATCAAATTAAATGTAATGAATTAGAACCATAGGAGGTATATGATGTATAAATGTACCAATAATACCATCTAATGGGTTCTCATAATGTGTTGGAGGAGGATGTGCATGAGATTCCATTTACACTTCCATAGTTGTCTTAGAATGATCTTGTAATGGATTGTTGAATATATTTTGGCTTTGATGATCATTTGGTTGTGAGCCTAAAGTTATTAGAGGATCCTCAAAGGTAATTTTATCACTATCAATAATATATTGAATCTTTTATTTTAGTTAATATCATCCATTTGTAGATTTCCCTACACATTGGTGGTAGTCACAATAAGCATTGGCATCACATCCTTTTGGTAAAGTTGATTCATATCAATACCATAGGAGGAGGAAGAGATAAAATATATCACTCTACCAAGTTTGGAAGTAATGATGTTGGACACTCAGGTAATCATGCAAATTATCTCTTAAGTGCATTAGATAAGATGAGCCAATTAGGTTTTTGTGACATTGTATTAACCATGGTGGTTATGTCCTTTTTAGCCTTAGCAAGTTTAACCTTTTAACTTGGTTTGATATGAAACTCTTTATTGGGTGTAGTTGGTGTATTTTATACATACTTAATCTTTTTTAATGAAATAAGTTTCATTTCTCTGTATTGAACAATATGGCATAAGTCATCAAAATATTTGAACTTCTTGAAAATAACAGACTCATGTAAGGGAGAAAGTAAAATTTGGTTGAATATTAATTGAAGCTCTTTATCTACCATTGGATTTGTCATTTTGATTAGAATTTTTTTATACCTCAAGACATATTCTTTAATGGGTTCATGGGTTCCTTGCTTAATCTTGGCAATTTATGTATATGGCATATTTTCAGTAATGTTGATTCAAAAATTTGCTTAAAATTGACCATATATGGGTTTAAATGCTCTATTTAATTGGATTGGTATATCATAAAACCATCTCAAATTATTTTCCTTTAGGCTTCTTGGAAATAATTTGGTCAAAATTTTATCATTAGAATTATAATCAAGGGATGCCACATAAAAGGATATAATATGTTGCTTAGGATCACCCTTGCCATCATAAAGTATGAACTTGGGTGAAATGAAGCTAATTGGTAAAGGGTACAAAGATATCTCATGTGTAACAATATTATGTAATACATATTTTTAATCAATAGTATGGGTGATTTCATATATTTTTGCTCACTGTTGGTAACCTTAACTTCCAAATTTTTAATAATTTATACAAGATCATGCACATTTTGACCACTAAGATTTGAAGGTTGAGAAGTCACCAAAGTGGATGCAAACACTTGTGTTTAAATAGGCATTGAAACCAATAATTAGGTTGAATTAGTAATGGTTACTATGGAGGATGTATCAATAATAGGACTATATAGTGGTTCATAATTATTAAATGTGGATGCACTAGCCTTAACATGTTTACTGATTTCATCTCTTGTAAATTATAAAAATGCATAAATTATATCTTTATTTGAATTCAAATGATTGATTAATTCTTCTTTATATTCAATTTAAAAATTATCTTTGTGATTAATATTTTACATTATTTATAAATGAATAAATGTCAATAATTTAAGTAAATTAGACCTGAAAATAAACACAACAATATGAAACCCTATGAGTTTAGACACCCTAGATCAAGTTAGGTTTGCAAAGGAATACTCATATTCCAAGTTAACCAAATGTTTAACCATTTTTATAAAAGATTTAATGTGGTAATAACCTAAACAATAATTGATTAAACTATCCTAAAGTAGGCCAATTAAATAATTTAGATCATAACATTCAATTATAGTGCTAAATTATGGAAAATGCTAAATATAAAAAGTACAATGCTAAATAGTAATTTGATTATGTAATAATGAATAATAAATACTTAGATTATGGAATTATGTGTAAACCAATTTAAGACATACAAGTGTGGACTTAGGTTGTCTGATGTTCATGAACTAGTCGTTAGATAATATAATGTTAAATAGTAATTTGATTATGTAATAATGAATAATAAATAATACTTAGATTATGTAATTATGTGTAAACCAATTTGATACATACAAGTGTGGAATTAGGTTGTCTAATGTTCTATAAATATTATTTATACCAACTTGAAGACTTATGTTTACTTGTGGATACTTACATCAATGTTATCATCCATATCTCAATGCAACTTTCATATACAAAATATTTACTGCACTAAGAAGTGACCACCTACATATTTATATGTTTTATGTTGCCTTATATGATGATATATCTAGATTACATGGATAGGCTATATATGTCTATTTATAGATCAAATTATAGCTCTCCACCTTAGGTTAGGTTACTTTGACAAAAATGGGATAGTGGATTCATGATATCAAGATGACCTCAAAGACCCCTCTATCAATAATCATTGCCTACATAGGCAATAACTCAAAGATGGTTTCATACTTATGTAGTTATCCCCTATGTATTAGTATGTGTGTGAACAATAGTGTATAATTTTATATACAAGTGCATATAATGATCTATCTTGTAACTTGACAAATACAACTCATGGGTTGTTCTTTGAATGCTTTAGACCTGTAATATGATTATTGCTCTTATGACTAATATGCAAATAAATATGAATAGGGTAGAATAGCTTAGTTGTGTGCGTTGATTTTTAGTAGTATGTCTAAGCTTGAGAGGTTATTGCTTGATGTCTAAATGAATTAGATTTGACTTGTATTTATACTAGCTATTTTGAAATTTATCCTCATGTAAGGGTTTTCTAAAATTCTTATGCTAACCCGTACACATCAAAATATTTTAAAATTTGAGTGTTTATATGGAAATGACACTTGCATTGGAATAGGGAAAGTAACATCAACACTATTATCAAGTTCTAAATGTAACTGTCTAGAAGGAGGAAAGTTATTGAGGTTCTATAATTGAGAGTGAAGGATATATCAGATTTTAGGAATTGTACAGGTTACAAGTGATATAAATAATTAGAATATTAGATCAAACTAGTAAATAAACATTGAGGCCTAATGAGGTGGCCAATTTGAGTCTTTCAACTGTAAGAAAAGTCAAACCTAAGGGTAGAGCCTTGAGTGGTATTTTTCAAGTGTAAAAGACTAGTTTAACATATAAATACAAATTTAATCATATACATGGATAAATTATATTAGTGAAGTACATATTTTTTTTCACATCCCATCGAACTTGGTTAGAGTATCTGAAGCTTAGAATTAAATCCTACAACCCATTAAAATCTTGATCATGTCATTTAAAAAAAATTATATGGCCAAAGAATCACAAGATGCAATGTAATAGGTGATCAATAACACTAACCATAAATCTATTTGAGATAAAAATACATTTTTATTCAAAGAAAAATATTTTTTTGTTTAACTAGTTCATTCAAGTACTCAAACTTCTGGTTCTATCTTCTCACACATAAAGTAATGCTTTTGATGGTTGAGTTCACCCTAGGTTTCAAGTAAATCTATGTGTACCTATGTTTGAGGGGAAAATTAATGTAGATGAAGTAGATAATTGATTAGATCAATTAGAGTAATATTTCTTTATGAATGACTTTTATGATAAAGAGAAAATCGATATCACATTTTTAGAAGTTTCTTCACCTGCCAAGAAGTGGTGGCAAGCAAATTATTTGTGAGAGAATGACTAAACTAAAGAAAAATTTGAGCCAACCTAGGATAAGTTATAATAAGCCTTAAAATATGAATATTATCTTGAATATGTTGATGATGATTAATAAATTTAGTGATAATTTTTTTTCAAAGACCTAACCATTCTGTCCAAGCCTACATTGATGCCTTTTATTACATGTACATAAGACTATGCTTATTCTACTAAAAGTAACATAGATTCCTAAAGTATTGGAGTAAACTATGACCATTAATTTAGTCCAAATTTAAGTTTATCAAGGTCAATATAATGGGATAAGCTTATCACTATGTGGTAACCATTGAGGAAAAGTTTAAACTAAAGGGAAAGTGGGAAAAAAATCTATACCAAAGCATACATGTGCTTCAGGGAAGTCCAAAAAATCTAAGCTAGGTAAATGGCATGGAAAACACAAAATAAGTATCAATTCTAATGTGGAGTGCCATGCTTAAAATATTTTTCTTACATTGGTAAAAATAGATCATTATGAACTTAAGCTTTTTGGTGGAATCATTGACACAAATATAAATGTTTTAGTTAATGTTTCAAAAGCAACACCAATAGTGTAAAATGTTGAATAAAAATACTTACTACATTCATAAATGTGGGTGTAAGGGAAGCTACTAAATTTTATGATCAATGATTTCAACATGAAGAACCTCATCTCTAAAACAACCATCAAGATATTGAATCTTCTAATGATGCCTCATTTGTAAAATTAAAAATTGAGATGGTTTATTAATAAAACACCAAAGGTTTACCCATTAATACCTAATGCTTTTTTTTATATGTTATCCATATGTTTAAAGAGGAGCTAGTTTGTGATGTAATGCTAATAGATATTTGTGATGTACTCCTTGGGCATCCCTACATGCATAGTCATAAGTGTATATACAATAAAAATGTTCAAAACATAGTTGTATTAGTGAGAATTAAGATTTATTAGATTTCATAAATTATTCCATACTTTAATCATTTCACACCAACTCTCAAGAAGTTTGTGCCATACAAATATTCATATCCAAATTCCATAACATCACATCCTAATGATGGATGACCTTGATTGACAAAGACATATTAGACTCTAGAAACCACATGTACACATATTTGTTATATGATAATGTACAAAGTCATCAGAGTAGGTAAGCTACCATAAGTATCCAATGGTTCATGAGGTATCAATTCAAAGAAAATATTCCACATGTAGACACCTATATTTGGCACATGATCCTCATCCTAGTATCTTATCCCTAATTTATCTAATTTGGAAAACATATACATTTTACCCTATTTATAGGATTACCATAGCCCCAAAATATTCTACACTCGGTCCATTGATCTTAAAATAACCTTAACACTTATAAAATAGGTATCCATTAATGCATTTAGACTATTTCTCACTTATTAATTGAAATTGAATCAAAAATAGAGCCAAAGACATTCCTATGTCAAGCCTATACACTATAAATTTTTTTATGGGACAAACGTGTACACCTCATGGGTTTGTACCTTTTATTTTTATAGATCCATCAACCCATTGTCGTGAATCAAGTTCATTTAATTTTGATTTTATTCATTACTATAGTCAGGTAAAATACATAGGTTATCTTATATCAACCCATATATATATATATATATATATATATATATATATATATATATATATATATATATATATATATATATGGGATTGTAAACCTATTTGATAATTTAGAATATAAAAGAATTTATCAACACATAATAATATATAAATGGAGATATACATATCAGAGGTAAGCCTAGGGACAAAACATCATTTATTCCTTTAACTTGTCACTGTTTGATTTTATTTTGGTCTCTCATCATTTCCCTTATGATAAAAGAGGGTATTAAACTACATGTATCTACATCATCACTTAAAATGAACAAGAGGTTAAAAAATCCTCACACTAACTATTTCATCCACACACTCATTTAACTATGTGGAGGTCTGACTCTACGTATGTAAGATATATAGTTTGCAATGCTACCCTTATAATTTCTTCAGTTCATAATTATTTATTTTGTTTTATATTTTTAAGTTATATCCATGAGGATATTATTAAATTTTTCACCATTATGATTGACATATAAACAAGGTAAAGGTACATGAGTAATAAGAAGGTGACAATGCACAAGTGATCAAAAAACTATACTATTAAATTCTATCAGGACAAACCCAACTATAGTCAGAGAAACCATTTCATTATCAGACCATCATGGTTGTATAAATATGTCTTGATAGGATCAACATAGTTATAGTCATGGTGAATGAGTCTATCCTAAATTTCAATAAAAAATTTCACAAAGTTTGCACAATCCATATACAATCTTAGATTTCCAAAATAATAAATGAGTGTGATCATTCCTTACCCCTTTTCCATTTATGGTTTCTTAATTTAGTTTCATTTGTGGAACTTGGACTTGATTATCATTGTATCTTGTTAGATAGGTCTAAATTTTATATTTTAAGTCATGTACACTTATATTTATTTAATTGAAACTATTTTATTCCTTATTTTTATTAAAACTAAAATAAGATAAACATAAATGGTGAACCCAACATGATCTAAACCTTATCTATTCGGTCATATAACTAAATGGGCAAAGCTAATCATGGAGTTTGATCTAAAATTTATACCTTAAAAAAATATACAAAAGGCTAAATTATTGTATTTCATATAGTTGTGACCTCATTTCTTGATATACTTTGATGAATGACACTTTTTAGGACGATTTTGTTATGTATGTTAGTGACAAAAAATTTTGGACCGTGAATTTAGATGGATCTAAATTCACTTTAGGTACTAGGAAATTTATTGAATTAATCACCCCAAAAGGGAATCCTATGCCTTTATATTATTGATTAAGTTTTCAATACACCAATAATTTACTAGAGTACAAAGTTTTGATACTAGTTATAAATGCCATGTAGGCAATTAAGATAAAATCAATAAAATTTTATGGTGACTATCAACTTATCATCAACCAAGTTATAGGTGCATATCAAACTAATGAATAAACATTATAAGCTTATTAGGATTTGGTATTTAGATTTGTTACTTGCTTCAAGGACTTTGAAATTGATAAAACTCCTAGAAAAAACAATTACCATACTGACATAATGGCTAGTGCCAAATCAGTTATTTATATTGATGTTATAGATAATCAAGCCTTGCTAACTATTAAATGATTACAAAGATCAATAATTTCTATGCTAACTTTAGATGGACTAAAGTCTTTTCCATAAAAAATAAGTCAACTGCCACATAATGGTATGCAAATATTTACTAATTTATAATTGATGGGATGGTTTTAGAACATTTCATTACTAATGAGAAGAAAAAAATACAAAGAGATGCTACATAGTATGTTGGATGTTATTATAAAATGATCATTTGAATATTAGTTTCTCACATGCCTAGGGAAAGAAGCTAAAATATACTTACAAGAGGTGTATGATAGAAAGAGTGGTTACTAATTTAGTATAAAATAAATGGCCTACAAACTATTGTGAATAGGATACTACTAGCCTTTCATGAAACAAGATTGTCAAAATTATGAAAAAATATGCAAATAATGTCAAAGGTATAATAATTTGATGAATGAACCATCACAATAATTAAAACCCATTATATCCCCTTGACCATTTTCAATTTAGGGATTTGATTTGGTAGGTAAGCTAGGCCCAAACATCTTTTGAAGGACATAAATTCATCATCACAACAATAAAATGTTTTACCAAGTGCGTCGAGACCATCCCTTTATAAACTAAAATAGGTGAGGACATGTGTAGATTCCTTATGATATATAGTATATTTGGGTTTGACATCTCATCCATAATTATAACTGACAATGGTTTGTCTTTAAAAAATAAAACCACTTAGAATTTATATGCTAAACACAAAATCTGACACATTTTCCACACCATATTACCCATAAGGTAATGGCCAAGCTGAGGCCACAAATAAAATAACTATTAAAACCTTAATTAAAATTGTTGCTAGGCATGGAGAATATTAACATGAATAAATCACATATGCCTTATGAGTTTACCACACTAGTGTTTGAATGACTATGGGGAACCCCCTATTCTTTAGTATATGGTACAAGGCATTTCTATATCCAAAATTTAGGTTTCCTTTATTACATCACGTAGAAGAATTATCATCGATGGAAAATATCCACCAAAGTGATTACATCAATTAAAAATGTTTGATGAGACATGCATAGGTGCTCTAGAGCATCTTCAAATTTATTAAAATCATATAGAGAGAGCTTATAATAAAAAAATCAAGTCATAGAATTTCATGTTGGTGATATGGTATTAAAGGAAATAAATAAATAAATGATAATAAATAATATAAAGGAAAATTTAAACCATACTATTTAGGACCTAAAGTTATTTAAAAAAAGCTTGGTACATGTGCTTATCGCCTCTCAATAATAGAAGGAAACCATTGAAAAGTCCAATGAATATCATGCACTTATGTAAATTTTAATTATGATAACATACTTATCAATACATTATATCATGGCATGCATTGAGTTCTGATGGAATCCTTAGGTGATTAGAATCCCCCTCATTTCATTTTTTTGAGTTTTTAAGCATTGCTCCTTTCCTTTATTATGTAGCGCCATGCCTTCTTATGTTAGTTTCTATTTTATTATGCATATATAACCCCAAAAAATAAAAAACATGGTTTCATACATAATCATATCAATATTCATATGTCCCCATCATACCCAAGTATGATCTATATTGACTATACACACACATAAATATACACACACTTTTGCCTTTAGACAAATTTTACACTCACATGTTTCTAGTTGATGTATTGTGAATTTCTTTGAGCATGAAATTAACATAATATGCCCATGGGGGAATGACATATGTAGTTTCATCCTATGCATTATACTTATTATACATGTATCACATTAATAAACCATATTACTTACATGTGTTTTAACTTTTTTTTGAATTTAATGATCTAAACAAGTATAAAACTATGGAAATTTAGATTGTATTAAATTTATCATTTATCACACAAATTTTAATGATAAAATAGGACTAATACACTTAATAAATATATAAATTACTAAGGGATAAGGCATTTAGCTAATATATTGTTGTTTTTCTCATTGCCTCTATATAGTTGTTTGATATGCTAAAAAATGACTGTGATTATTTAGCTTAAGATATTTACTATCAAAATATTCTAGGATGCTATCAATGAATGCTTAGACACCTATGGCAATTGGGTATGTCCACTATTTTACGAAACTATACTTATATAATTTGTTAGTCTATTATGCCACACATCATTGTATATTCTTGTTAAGATGATTTCTAATCCTCGATCCTATGCATAAATTCTAATTTTTGTCCTGATTTGCCTTGAAACCCTAGCTCCACTTTTGACACATGTTTGACCTATTAAATAGGTTATAAATATTGGTTGGAAAATTCTAACCACACTTTACTGAGTGGTTAAATATTATTTATGTTACAATACTTTAAAGAGGGCTCAAACTGCATGTAGTTCTCCTACCAATCTATATGTGTGCTCAATAGTGGTTTGATAGAATGAAATTCATATATTTGGATTTAAAAATTTGATAGAATTCACTTTGACCTTGTAATTAGAGTTCAATATTGGATTTTAGGATTGTTCCTTTGAAGGGTTTTCAGATTTGGATACATTTTTTATAGTTCCTCTAGGATTTGTAAATGTATTTCTCAATGTGCAAGTGGTTTTTCAAGTAGTGACCAAGTGAATAAGACCTTATAATTATATTGCATATAGATGAATATTTGGGTAATTTTACCCATAATCAACATGTGAAACATGTAGGATAACCTAAGGGAATGATTTAAATTTGAAAAATAGTTATTTGAGGAACCCTATACACTATCAATGAAGGAAAATACTATTAGTAACTAACAAAATCCAACTATTGTTACCACTATCCAAGAAGGAATAAAAAAATATTTGAAATTTAATGATAGCGTACATAGGATAATAGAGAATTAAGGCATATAATATGGAGATTTTATATGAGAATGATGGAAATTGGGAAGGTTATGTCCATAGATAGATGAATGTCTAGGAGACAATGTGAGCAAGAGTCAAATATGTATGCACAAGTAATGCATGTCAAAGATAGGTAAAAATAATGTTTCTAAGTTTTTGATACAAAATTTATGTGTCTACAATTGCCCCTTTTAGTTTAGTATAAAACCTACAAAGAAACATGTAGAAAACAATGACCACTCATGATATAAAATTTAAAATAATCTAGATCATTGAAATATTTAAAATTAAAAAAGTCAAGGAGTGAATACACTTGTGGATATGAAAACCAAACTACCCTCTATTGAAATCATTTGGATAATGTGGTCATTATTCCATAAGGATATGTTTCTACTAAAAGATGGGCTGAGAAAGTAAATGCCTCAACCCTCATTGGAAATTAAGAAGTACTAGTAGTTGAGCAGTGTAGAAACCTCAACTACACTACTCAAAATATCATCATAACGATTTTGGTGGTGTTTTACCCTATTTTTGATATAAAAAAGTAAATGTGTTGATGCAAAAAGGTGTGTGTGTGTGTGTGTGTGTGTGTGTATATATATCATAATGCTAAATATGTAAAATAATTAAAAATTATAATTTTGAAAATTGATAATTATGGAAAACTATTATCTTAAGAAAATACTAAGAAAAAATATACTTAATTCAAATTGATATTTCCTTTGACTATTTTGGATATATGAAAGTGGAAATCAGTTAAGATGTGATTGTACATACGAAAGATTAGGAATAGAATTTGAGAATGTTTCTTGATAGGTCTACCATAGATGGATAATAATGTAGGACACTCTATTTTGTTGATCACAAATTTATCCTAATTTATTATGATTGGTGACTAATAGAGAAAAAAAAGAAAAAAAACTTTGACAATGACAAATAAAATGTAGAGTGTGAGGGTGTTTCTAGACAAGACCCCTATGGATGGATAAAAATGCATTTTACATGAGTTGATTAACCATGGACTTATTGATTAGTTGAATATGATAAAAATATGACTTGTATTCCTTCAAAACTTGAGTTTACTGAGTAGGCTTATATAATATAGTTTAAATTTATGTTTTGTAAATGTTGTTCTTTTTCTCCTTTTATATTTGAAACCCTAAGGACACTTTTGAAAACTTAAAACCTAAAAAAGATATGGGAGTGTAATGGACTAAGCTAAGCTCGATAATCCCCTTGATGATTTACCACTAGCTACATATCTAATACTATAAGGAGGGAAATCAAGTCCATGTAGTTCTCCCATCTAGAGTGATTGTATAATTATGATCCTTGACTATATCTATGCAACTAGAAATATGAATTCGACACTTGACAATGATATATATTTAATTTCTTTGATATGATTCAGAGTTTACTCATGGATGATCTTTGGGAATGATATTGAATTTGAAAATAATAGGGCATATTTTCTAAATGTGCAATAATGTGTAAGAGCTCAGTAAACAATGCAAATCTAGGAATAAAGAATGACCTTTGATGTGTATTTATAGGAAGACCTTTTGATAACTTATTTTATATAAACTTATGAAATGTGAAGGATGATCCAAAATATTTATTTTATATTTATAAACTAGCCAATACTTGGCATGATATGTGGCCTCCCTAGGTGGATAGTAGCACAACAAATTTCCTATCCACTTAGTGTGGACTTATATTGGAAAATCATGGACAACTATCCTAAGATGGAGATAGTCTGAGTGTTATTAATATATTTAAGAATTTTAATTTGAAATTTATGTGAAATAGTGATGAAAAATAAATGGTCAAAACTACATATAGATAAATTGATTAGACGAATGGTGAATAAGAATTGTGTACTTGGGCACAAGTCATGTGGTTCAATATGTGTTAATTAACATTTTTAGTACCTATAAATAACTTTATGTGTTTACCTTCCCCCCATTTATTCTAGTAATGAATTTGATAGAGTAAAGGATAAATAATTAAACTTGAGGTTGTACAACACACTAGGTGTTTGGGAGGATACACTAATTTGTAGGGAAATAAAATTTAATAAATCCTACAATAACACACGATGTAGTCATTTGTCAATATTTGAAAGTTGAAAAAGCTAAATTTTTAAAATTGAAAAATTGAAAGGAGAGAAAGGAAGGAGTGCCTTTGTATGGAGATGAAATGAAATTAATCTATAACTTATAATAAATGATGGATAATTATGCCCCTTATTGAAGCACTTGGAGAATTTAAACAAATGATGAATTGATAGTGATCAAGTCCTAATTATGAATAAATAATCAAGCCTTTGAGTTGGAAATATGTATGATATAGCTCATGTGAATAGATAATAGTATAAAATGTACTAATCCAAAGAGGTGGAACCATAATGGGTCTACTAGAAGTGATGCTAGGGCCATTTAGTTTTACTAGACGTAAACATAAACCATCAGTAATAGAATATAGAACCACATAAATAGGTTTGATAGAAGTAATTTCAACATTATTTAGTGCCACTAGACTCAAACACTTACTAATAATATATGGAATCACAATGAAACAAATAGATCTAGATTCTATTTGCATGATATAAATAGAATTAAGAATATTCTTGGCCCCATTATGATGACATTGATTATAGTTTTGAATTAAAATAATAACCATTTAACTTTGAAACTATGACTTTAAACTTTGAAAATGTTTATAAATAAGTATCATTCCCTTGAAATTATAATTTTGAACTTTGAAAGTGTGCATGGTATAAGTATCATGCCTTCAAAACTATAAATTTA
Source organism: Torreya grandis (assembly GCA_037957365.1). Taxonomy (NCBI): domain Eukaryota; kingdom Viridiplantae; phylum Streptophyta; class Pinopsida; order Cupressales; family Taxaceae; genus Torreya; species Torreya grandis. Next base: position 2,776 of record JARHVA010004841.1, on the reverse strand, counting down.
AACTAAGAAAATGTGCATGAACAAGTATCATGCCCTTGAAACTATATTTTTTTAACTTAAAAAATGTATATATGAGTATGAACATGTTTAATGACCTTTGAGTTTATGTCAATGATATATAAAGTCATGTGCCTATATGCTCAATTATGATTATATTTTCAACCTGTAACTTTGATCTTGTAATTATTTTGCATATGCCCATGCATATGAATTTGAGAGTGTATGAATCTGTACTTAGAGTTTTTTGAAAAATGAGTGCATATACATGTCATGTTCCCCCAAAATATGTATTAATGTGCCAACATCTATCATGCATTTGATTTATAAATTACTTTAAATCTTTGAAAACCTATATTTTGCATTTTTTGAAACTTACTTTATTTCAAATCTAATTTTTTTGTTCATGGAGGTTTGGATCTCTAAGACAAGATCATTGTGATGCCCTGATTTTTACATGAGGTATGTAGACTATAAATCACTCATCTCAAAATAAGAGTTACAAGTGTCATGTGTAATAGATATCATAATGATGCATGTAGTAAAGTAACCATATATGGAGTATACTACATAGTAAAAGTACATGATAAGGCCAAGGGCCACATACAAGGGACATGTTCAAATGTCACATATAACATTGGGCTAAGGGCCTTAAACAATGGAAATGTTCAAATGTATCTCACATCGATAAAAGATATCATAGAGATGTTCAATAAATTTTCACATAAGGGCCAAGGGTCACACACAATATGAAAACTATGTCTAGCCTATCATGCAAAAAAGTAAACAACATCAAATGAACATAGAATAAGTGAAAACTAGTCTAATATCCATATGCATCAATGTCATATTATATAAAATTACCATATTCATGTATAGTACAATGTAAATTATAAGTGATTAGTAAGACACTTGTAAGATATGTAGCTTACCATGGTATTTGAAGTCATAGATAGATATAACCTCTTATAATGTAATTTATATAATTTATATGCCCTCAACATAGGCATGGCCACTAGATATAAGGGAATCCAACAACTAAGAATCCATGTATATTATGTATATCTGAAATAACACTCATATACTAATTATATTTTTTCTACCAACATATGTGATAAATAAAATATGCAAAGGAGTAAAAAAGAAAATCATGTCATGCTTAGGTCTTGATTTTTTAATTTTTAATCTTTTTGTAGTTTTGACATATTTGAATGTTTTTGAATTTTTTGAGATATTATATGTTTTTTGTAGTTTTTATATTCTTGAAAGGAAAATAACCTATGATCCCATCAATGGGAGTACAATAGTGCATTCTTGGATCATAGATGTTGAAGGGGATCTTTTGTGGGTGAAAGTGCTATGTCTAGATGAATTTGAATTTGAAAAAGCATCAAAAGTTGTAACATAATTATCTTGATCACTATTCATAGAATCACTTGTATTATGTGTAACTTGAGGAGGTATAGGAATTGGTGTAGTCTATTTTAAAATAAGATAATGTTTCATTTAAAAATTTCACTAAGGAACATGCTGAACTATTTAAGGTAATACCTTAAGATGTATTGTAGAAGATTTATATTTATTTTAACTTTGACTAACTCTTTGACATGGAAATTTTTTATTAGGAATGTGTACCACTTTATTATATATTAAATATATAGAAATTTTATGTATAGGTGCAATACTAATTCTGCACTATGCTCTTGAATAGGTACAATTATCTTTGTATTTTGATCTTGAATAGGTGAAATAATTATCTTCAAATTGTGCTTTTGAATATGTCCCACAGCCAACTACAGTGGTGGTGTGGGAGGAAGAGGAGTTACCACTAAATGTATATGGTACTCATAATGAATGGCTTGAACTTTAACCACTTTATTATATATATACTATTGATGGTATTTCATAGAGTTTTTATGGCTAAGACATCATAATTACAAATAAAATACCCCTATGCTTGGTAAGATTAGAAAGGGAGTAGCCAACATTACCAAACCAACTTCAAGAGGCATCACTATATACCCAAGAGTATCTTGCATGTCTTTTGGATGCTTTGACTATTCTTTATGTAGCTTGTAAATTCCAATCTATGTATCCAAGCCACAAAGAAATGTTATTATACATGTTTTTTCACTTGAATAATTTTCAATCATGACATAAGGAATGGTTTATCTATTAATGTAAGTTGGAATAAAGAGTGCATGTCTATCTAAATTATCATCATTAATTTTACTGTCATCAAACGTGATAACTAGATGTGGTTTTGATTTTCCTATAAATTTACCAATAATATCACCTATTGGATGCCCATGTATCAAAGGAGGAGGATGTGAATTATACACATGATGCACCTTTGAATTATTTTTACTCTCTATAGTACCATGGTTGGGAAATGGATTACTAATTTTTTTTGAGCTTTGCATTGTCATTTTCTTATTGTCTAGCCTCCTTTGTGGGCATTCTTAGATAAATAGTTTTATCTTCATTAAGATCTTATATGCCTTAGTCTGAAACACTTGTTTATATAATTCCAATTACATTTGTGGTAGTCATAATATGTGTTATTGAAGAATCATGTTAAGGCTTGGTCATATCAACCTATAATGATGGAGGAAGATATATGATATTACACTCAAGTAATATCTTTAATAAAACATGAGGAGGTTATGGTAACCTTTTGAATTGCCTTCTTGGTGAAGCTACCAATTCAAGTTTGTTAATTGGTTGTGATACTACATTGACTATTACTTTTTCTTCTTTCTTGCTTTATTTAGATTTG
>JARHVA010004840.1:1302500-1416191 GCA_037957365.1 Torreya grandis | reverse complement strand
CTAAGGTGTTACATGGAATACTTTGGAAGGAAAAATATATAGGGTAGATGCATCCTCTACAATTAATAAAATCATACCGATGGTGTGTCACTTCAACTTGTTAAATGATAAATTAGGATTTTACTCGGGCAATGGGAAACACGTAGCAAACAATATCACCACAATATTATCTATTTCCTTAACAAACATTAAATTAGTTATTTTATCCACTCACCAAGAATATTTATTATTAAGGTTTTAGTTACATTGTAGTTCAGAGCAATGCAACAAATTTATGTTTTGATTTTGAGTGAATATTATAAAAATGGAGGTGGTGCCTAATAATGGTAATATGTGAGTTACACAAGTTGAGTAGTTTATTTTTATTTTTAGAAATTAGGAGAGTTTTGAATGTTAAGAATAAGAGTGAGGAGTATTAAGGGAGTTATATTTTTGGAATTTGGTGATAGTGGTAGTTGAGGGGTTTTAGTATCAATTGAGAGAAAATAGTGTTAATTAAAATACTTCACAAGTTAATTTTCACATGTACAACAAACTAAGGTCATGAATATATCATTTGTTGGAGAGGAATAGAGATATTATGGGTGAGTATTGGGAAGTAAAAATGAAGATTATTAAATATTAGGATAGTATTTAATATGATTTGTTAATCATGGATACATGTCATATTTTGTTAAGGACAATATGATAGTTCAATATGGAGATATTGTATGTGATGGAACAAGAAGGATGGATAAAGGTATACCTTGAATACCTTGAAGGGAAAATAATATTAATATGAACACAAGAATCATCTTTGAAGTATTTTTATGAAGATGTGATGATGGAGGAAGTGATAGGAAGTTCTACTCTTGAAATCATGTTGATGAGCATGTGTTGATGGAGGAAGTGCTAGGAGGTTATGCTCTTTAAATTATGTTGATGAGCATTTTTTGATGGAGGAAGTGATAGGAGGTTATCTCTTATATAGAACAGAGACCAAAGTACATGAGTTGTCGATATCAATTTTGAGGAAAATAGAGTGGTCAAAATTGTTAGCTATCCAAATGTGTACAACAAAGAAGATGAAGGTGTTCAGATATGGTAGGGAGATTAGTTCAATGGTAGTGGGGCTTAGGATGAGATAATGTGGAATGTCCTTGATAGAAGAAGGAAGTTTAAATTCTATAAAAATGTTCAAAAAACATATTGCTACATCACAATGAGGAAGGTAACACCATTTCTTGGCTAATGAAGTCAAAAGGAAGGTTATAAGACCTATCTCAAGTTTGTGAGAGTTATGCTCACAAAATATTACCCCAAGTGTTTTATGAAGGAGCATCCACATGATTAAGCAACCTTGCATTATCTAAAAATATATCTTCTGCATTAATGCATTTAATAGTCGACATCAACCCATATGGACTTAGTCACCCTTCAACAATTTTTGGAATGTAGATTGAGTAGTTTTGGGCCATGAGACAAAGTACAAAACCATTGGTTAATGCAGACCTATGTTAATTGATGGTTTCAAAACCACCATTGTATTTATGCTTGTAATAGTTAACCACACCTAATAATGTCCTATAAACATTGTTCTGTTCATTTGGTGCATTTTTAAGGTAGATGGGGATCACAAGAGACACCAAGAGACACAAAAGAGGAGGAAAATATTTGGAGCAAACAAACTGAAGGGTAGAAGAGCTTTCAAATGAATGTAGGTAGTAGGAAACTAGAAATAATATAGTGTTGTGTCTAATCTATTTAAGGGACTTTGTGTGTGAGCATTCTTCTATTATACTTTAGTCATAGAAGAAAGTATGAGTATTGTGTGTGCCTCAAAAAATAAGAATAAAATGTGATGTTTGATTCCAATTTATTTTGAATGGTAATCCTCAAGAACATATGACCCTTCATTGGACCCCTACATTTAAGTGCATCACACCCTCACATGTTTAAAGACCATGTTAAAAAAATGCACAATTATTATTATTAAAAAAATAATAATAATTTTAGTTTTGATTTGTACCTATGGAGTGCTCATGTACTTAAGGATGGTTTTTCACCTTTTTGGTGTGGTGGTCTATGCATAATCTTTTGTTTTTTTATAATTATTTGATTATTTTTAAATTGATGAGTGACGTTAATTTTTTATTTAAAATCATTTTTTTGATAATAGGTGTGAGTCATAAAGTCCAAACAACTACTTTCCTATATAACCTCATATAAATCATTAGTAGTAATAATAATTTTAGTGAAACATTTAACAATAAACAAATTAGTGAAATATTTAATTTTGAATTAAACGCATGATTTTTTATACTGACAGATTATAATCACACATATTATGCATTAATTTTAAGAAAATATGGACCTTTCCACTATTGAGAGGTCACTTATACAATCCAAAAAAATTCAAGCAATGATGTGCTATTTCAAATTGTTAAATCTTGATGGAAATGTACGCCTGACATCAAAAATATATAATTTTTGATGTATTCAAAATTAGAATTTAGAGAAATTGGGCTAGTCACCAATGCAAAGTGATGATGCCAATGCAACATCATTACAACCAACCATCATTTTCATTCATATTTCATATTTCTATCAATTTAATGAAGTGACAAGCTTTCTCATTATTAAGGTTTGCAACAAATTTAAGTTTTGGTTTTGAGTAGATGCTATAATAATGGAGGCATCTTCTCATTCAATTTATTAAATTCTTAATGGAATTTTTATCCCCACATTTAAATTACAATAAAATAATTCTTTTTAGGTATCCGATTAGTGGTTGGAGAAAATAGGGTTTTATAGATAATAGGAAATATTTGGGAGATAATATTATTATATGAGTTATGAAAAAATAAGTTGTATATACAATTTTTATTTCAGATTTGTCAAAGTTGGACTACCCTAATCTATTGAAGAGAACATCTAATGATAAACATAGTGTTATGGCATGAATAACTACCAAAACCCTTGGGCACAGGTAAAGTTTTGTGTTGCATTTGATGCATTTTGCAAAATTATCATATTATATTGTATCATCAAAAGCATACCCTCATCATGCCTTCTTTTTCAACTAGAGAAATAATAAATAACAAAAACACAATGGGGTTATTGTCTTATGCCCCTATCATGTTCTAAAAATATATTTCAATGATCGTATGACTATTTATTTATTTTACCAGTAAAAAAACAATCATTTTTTATAGACCATATAAAAATATAGGGTGAAATTTTGGACAAGTTGTCAAAATTTTATTAAATACAAATTATTTTTAATTTTACTTTTTCCAACTATAAATTATATTAGAATGGTAATGTAAAATAAATACCTACCATAAAAAAATATAACAAAGAGGATCGACCGTCAAATTTAATCCTGAGTGAAAATGACAAATAAGAAAAATGGAGTGGGATAAATTGCACCCCATTTTGAGAAAATATAGAAAAAGGCAAAAAAAACATAAAATAAAGTGATAGTACTAATTGCATTACATGTATTGAAACTAAAAATCAAATTGAAAAACTAGCAACTCATAATTTGTGAGATGAGGCACAAACTATACATGACATACAAAATAGGGAGAGTCGATGTTCATTTTCAAGTATCATTGAGAAACTATCAAAGAGAAGATTGAATCCATGTTTCCATTCAAAGCTAACAGAGTCCTATTACAAGAACATAGTCCTCTACAAAATTGCATTTTAGAACTCTACTATGGTTGTCCCAATAAAGATAACAAGTGTTTTAGTTGAGGTAAGATATAGTATTTCTAAAACAACCCTTAAAATAATTTTAAATTGTTTAGTGTTTGAATCTCTATTATAATTTTGACATAGTCTTGTAGTAGGACATAATATACTAATAAAATGCAAATTAGATGCCTTATCCAGAATGTTCAAGGCATAAAGACTATTGTGGAAGTTGAAACTAGAATTGACAGACCCTAATCAATCATCATAACCATTTGGAAGTGATCAAGATTCAAATTTGAACATTTAGAAGGCTCTCAGGTACCTATAGGTTTGTCAAAACCTAACTCAAGGTTTTAATTTTGAAACATGAATATATTTTGTTTCTACTAGGCAAAATTTATGAAACTATGAAACCTAATGTAATTTATTATGATATATAATATTTATGATGTTTTAGAACCATATTAGGCCATACCATGTGGAACATAGGAGGTGTATAAATAATTAGGGATAATTATGCCTTAAAAAGGCTAAATTTTTTAAGCAACTTCTTTTTTTGAACCTAATCAAGGGAATCCAAGTCATGGTGGAGGTGAAATAGGAACTATTGATGCATATGTAAGGTATGAACTAGCTTATTTTATTCATCTCAAGAGTAAATTGATTGGAAATAGGGATAAAAAAAGGTCTAAAATCCTAAAAAATAGAATTTTTAATTCTTGATTGGAATGAGTTGAAACAAGAGGAGTTTTGTTATATCTATGATGAGACCCTTGTGTTTATATGATTGAAACTATTTTATCTTATAGCTAAAGCATATTAAGTTGTTAAAGGATAAAATCTCTCAAAGTAAGACTATAGAGAATTTGACTCAAAACATGGCATAGATAAAGTTGTCTAAAGATTAGTTAAAAACGTAAATTTTCACACCAAGTAGACTTGCATAAGCTTAAAGGGTAAAAATTGTTATTCAGATTATTCTTTTGAATAAACCAATAAAATCATTGGTTTGTAATCATTATAATTGACCTATAATATCTATGATAGTATTAAAGAAACCATTATGGTATATTCAAGTATAACATCACAATATGAGTTGTCTTATAATTATTGTGAAGTGATTCAAGTGAAGAAAATATGGTTAGAGTGAAAGTTGTTTGAAGTCCTCAAAATGGTAGAATTAGGCCTAATAAGCATATAAAGGTAGAGTTGTTGACATCTAAATTTTGAGGTTGGGATTATTCATGATCTAAGAAGGTTGATTTAAGAACATTGATAAGATCCTTATGATCTAAGAGTACGAAAATAAAATTTTAAAATTATTGGCTTCCCTCAATTAATTTTTAGTATCATCTTCTAAATCTATTATTTCAAATGCATTGGACCAATTTTATGTTCATAAATACACACATGGTTTAGCTTTGTATTCATGATTCAATCATTCAATATCAATACCAACTTCACCTTCAGTAACATCTCCTATTATATTATCAATGCACTATGCATTATAAATATTACACACAAAATTGAGATTTTCAAAAAAAATATCAAAGAACAAAAGGACATTCAAGTGTAAATAAGCCTTACATTGTGATATAAATCAATGTAGTTTATGCATTCACAAACACCATCCCTTATGTGTTGTAAAACCACCCTCACACATTTGAAGAGATGTGGGTTAGTATGAATCACATGCCTAGGAAGATCACAATGTAGTTTCAATAGGTGCTAGATAGGTTGATGGTTGGAGATATTATCTTGAGGCCCTATAGGGGATATGAGGGATAACATGAGGATGGTGCTCATCTAAGATGGGTATGAGTTAGATGTTGGTTACATGACCATTGGGTTAATATATTCAATAGGTTTTAGTAAGAATAAGTGACATATTATTTTGGTATTACTCAGTATGTACCACTAGCACCATTGGTGTGGTTGAGTAGTTCTTAAGCTATAGTGAGGTTAAGGAGTAGGCCCATACAATAAATTATAAATTTAGCTCCAATTTCATTGATAGATAATATTTGGATGATGTAGGAGTGACCAATGCTGATGTAGCATGGTGGAAGGGGCATAGATGGCAACCATTGTTCCTAAAAGGTGGTATCATTCTAGAGTATGTGTTGGATGTTGAGCCCCTTCGGTCCATTGAAGGTAGGTTGTCATTGTATATTTGAATTACTTTGTTAGTTATTTAATTGGATAGGTATTTGATGTATTATGTTGGTATGTGAAAGTTCATGTGACTATGAGTACTGGGAGACTACATTTGAGCATAAACTCCAAGTATTGACACAACATATCCCTGATGATGTCATGGATGATGGATTAGTGGAGAGGATGATAGATGTTGTTAGCATCCATGCTCATTTGTTTAATTGAGAAACCATTATTACTATGGTATATGGTGACAAACTAATAATAGGAATGAGGCACGTACAAAGTTATGAAGATGATTTATGACCACACATGATGCCTTGGGTTAGGTGGGTATTCAGATATTGGATGACTATATACGTCTAGAACAAGAACATGTGGAGGTATTGTTTGGGTTGGGGGTGTTATGGTAGAGAGTTTAGATGCATGTTTCAATTGAGATTTTAGATGGATAGTGAGCCCTTCAGTTCTAGTATGGATGTATCATAGAGTGAGAGTGAGGGGGATGGTCTTGGTGACCAATCCCAAATTATTGAGTGACTTGAAGTATTTTACTGAAACCATGTTCTGAGTTATAAATGTATGTAGATGTTTGTTGTTATATGGCCATCATGGATATTGGTGTCTTGATTTTATGCATGTATTTTCACATGTTTTTTTATTATATTCATTATGTTAAATGGTGATATGGAAATTTGTTGTGTCTATTAATGGTAATGAATTGTTTATATATTTATGAATGTTTAAGTAGAAATGTATAGTAGATTATGAATTTTAATTTTTAATATGGGTGTTATATTAATATCATAGTGTATCTAAGTGTGGATCATGTAGCTATAATATGCATTATCTAAATCTGGATGACATGTTGAACAAGTGACCATACTAATCATGTTGTGTCAATGTAGAAGTAGATTCTGGAACTAATTCTACTCATGGTACGATACTAGTAACTAGATGTGTAGAATTTATGATCAATATCTGAATCAACTATTGCACTTAAGTTGTGCTCTAATATACTTTATCTCTATAAAATATCTTAATTGGCTATTGAACTACTTTCTCATTTAGATGATCTCTAGAAAATATCTTAATTGGTTGTTGAACTATGTTTTATTTTCTATTATCTCTTACAAATATCTTAATCAATTGTTGAATTTTATTTTAATTTATGTGATCTATTAGAAATATCTTAATCAACTATTGAGATATAATTTGGGATTGAATTAATTTTCATTTTTTTACCATGCTACTATAATTAAGTGGATTTTTGTAAACTAGCTTGCATATTTACTGACTTTGTGGTGCACGAGATCTCTCATATGTAGGTGTCATATAAACCACATGGATCATATAATGAAAAACTAATGGATACTTAAAAGTAATGTCTGAGGATAACTCAGACAAAAATGAGTGTGATCTAGGATATTGTGGATATTGATAACTCAATGTGCCCTATATAAATGCTATAATGCCTTTGTCAACATACTGGTCAATATGGAATTAGTGCATAAAATTGTTGTTTGAATGTCCATTTATCTTATGAAAATTATTGTATGATTTATTTTGTATCCTATGCAAATGATGTGATGGATGGTGATGAGTAGAAATAAATGTGATCATCTCATTATCTAATAACATAAGCAAGATATAATGAGGCCTATCTCTGTCTAATAATTGTATAGCCCATATGTCAATGTCCTATGCTCTACACATTATAGGAGGTTATTAAGTAGATCTTTGCCCATGATAAGTAGGTTTTTGTAGCATATTAGATGATTGTGGCTCTAGGAAACCTTTATCTGAATTTGCCTTTGAATGAGTTTCAACTAGTCCCAAAACTTTCTCTAATGCCATACTTTTGTTACGTAAATGTTAGAATGATTTGGATGTCTAATTTAATAATTTCTAATTAAGAAGATAAATTATGCCTCTATAAAATATGTACTATACCTATAAATATGTCATCTATTAAATCAATTGATGCATACATGATTTGAATCTTTCAATGTAATCTATTACTAGTTCTATCTCACCCTAGTGTAGTGAATGAAGCCTCTTATATGGGACTTGAAGTCCTTTATTATATGTGTATTTCTTAATAAAGACTACTTCAAACTCATCATATGTATGTAATGAACCACTATGGAGGGCATGTTGAAACCAATTTAATTCCCTAAATTCTAGATACATTGTAAATATTTATAGTAGAGTTAAACTATTAGTGAAATGTGACATGGATTTACCATAAGCCTGAAGGTGAAAGAATGGTTCTCCATGTCCATAAAATTTTCATAAAATAGTATCTAAAAGTTGGGTGTTAAATTTGTAGTGAACATTCCATGTAGAATAGAATTGACATGGATGGCATTAAAATAAGCCCAAGAGTGGTATGATTTACATTCCAATATAATATGGTCTACTTGTTGTTGTAAATTTTGGCTAGTGTTATCATTGATATCAAAGATTGATGTCACGTGTGTATTGATGTCAAATGTATTGAAAAATTTGTGATGTCATGATGATGATGAGTTTGAGCATGAAGTTATGAAAGGTAGGAACTTGAAGTATATGACCTAAGGTAAGTATTGTTTAAGGGTTATCATATTGTATATAGCATGTTGATGTGGTTCTAAGTCAAGGATAGAAAAAAAGCGTGTGAATAATGTGTTGGCATAAGATTGGTAGCCTAGTATGTAAGCATGGATATTTATCATATGAATGGATCAGAAGATGGTGGATATTATTGATGGTATGGACATGTTTATACACCCTACGGGATGTTATGAGTGCTTATATTACTTATGGAAGTGAATGGAAATCATCAAAACAATCATCTAAATGTCTAAGCTCAAATAGTCATCTTGACAGATAACATTGAGTAAGTATTTTGATGACATTATATTTCACACACATGAAGGTTTCAAGAGTATCTTGATATATTTATGGATTACCCAATGAAAGGTGACCATGTGGTTCAAAATTTAGATCAAGAGATTGAGCGTTACAAAAGTAACTATAGTGCAAAGTTAGCTTTTTAGGCCAAGTTCACTAAGTTCTCATAGCCAAATTTGCATTATCAAATATCCATAGTAAGAATTTAATCAGATCATAAATATAAAGTCACAAAATTAATATGACCAGATAAGGATCTAATAAAGTTTATGATCTTGTCAGTAGTGATCTAATAGTGCATATTTAGTCAATTTGTCAAAGGTTATTAAGATTTCATGTGAAAGGGAAAAGTATCACAATCATGGAGTTTGAGTAGAAGATCAAAGGTTCATGGGTGTTCATAAATATGAAGATCAATGGTGAGTATATAATCTACCAGACAAAGATCTAATAGTGATCATGTGATCATGTTGTAGCAAATCTACATCGAGCATGAAACCTATTAGATAAAGATCAATGATGAACATGTGATTTTTATATAGTGATATAATAGTGTGTATTAAGTTAATATGTCAAAGGATTCTCAAAAGTCATGTAGTGATGCCAAGTGGTTGAAGTTTAGTGGAGACTGACTACAGGGTGTGTAAAGGACATGCAAGAGTGCCAACTGGCTTGATCTTAGGAACTAGGATCTAAGATCAATGATGAGTTCTACAAGTTAAATATTAGGATACTCTCAAGGATATCAATGGTGCATCTTTTTTCAAGCTATGAGAGGACATGAGATGAGGGCAAAGTGTCCAATGTTTAGCATTTACCAGTGACAATTAGCATTTGAAATTAACAAAGGAAAAACTAGTGATGTGTATTTTGCTTATATATTTTGATCTAGGATGAATTTGAAGGTGATGTAAATGGAAAAATTGAAGAGGAATTTAAGGGACATCTAAAAAATCTATTTATAATATTTTTACATTCAAATATATTGAGTTCCAAATTTGACTATGTGTTTTACTATGTTTTGCAAGTCACCTGAGAATGATAACTAAGTTGTCCTTGATGATATTTAGATGTTTCAATATGAAATATCTATCAAATAGTGTTATAGATTAATTAAGATCAATATAAGTGGTTTTTAAGCTTTCATCAAACCATTTTTAGTGTGAACAATTGCTTATAAGTTGATTATGTTTATTTAATGCACTAGCAGATTGAGTGACTACTTTGAAAAAGTAAGTTGGAAGAATTATGAGTAGAATTAAAAAATAAAATAAGTATGGATATGGTATATAAGTCTCAAAGGATTATGAAAATGCATTGGTTGTCATGATATTCCCCTGATCTGTTATGGAGATTCAAATTAGCTTGACTATATTTTGAATGTATATGAGCAGTTTGAGTGGTCATTCTGATAGAGTTGATTTGAGTACTTAGAGCCTATGTTGAAGTGTTTAAATAACATGGAGGTGTTTCATAGGGACTAAATATTTCACCCATGTGATATATATATATATATATATATATATATATATATATATATATATATATATATATATATATATATATATATCACATGGGTGAAATATGTGTGTATGTTTGTGTGTCTATGTGTGTGTGTGCATACACACACACACACACACACACACACACACACACACACACACACACACACACACACACACACACACACACACACACACACACATAGTGTGTGTGTGTGTGTCTATATATATATATAGACACACACACACACACATATATACATACATATATATACATATACACACACACACAAAAGTATATATATACATACACACACACACACATATATATATCTGTGTGTGTGTGTGTATGTATATATATACTTTTGTGTGTGTATGTATAAGTATATATATGTATGTATATATGTGTGTGTGTGTGTGTGTGTCTATATATATATATAGACACACACACACACACACACACACACACACACACATATATATATATATATATATATATATATATATATATATATATATATATATATATATATATATATATATATATGTATATGTATGTATGTATGTACATGTGTGTGTGTATGTACACACACACACACACACACACACACACACATATATCTGTGTGTGTGTGTGTGAAAGATTTGAGTAGTTGTTTCAAGAGTTTGAGATTGTATTTTTTGTGTATGAAGACCTAAGGAGTGAGGAGACCTAATTGGTAGGTTCAAGTGTTGATTTGGTGTTCCAAATGACATATATCCATATAAGAGTGAGAAATGAGATATTGGAGATATTTTTGATTTCTTTTAATTGTTATTAAAGGATAAAGGTGGCCTAAGTAGTCACACATGTAACGTGTGAGTATGAAGGCCTAATTGTTTTAGGTCTCACCAAGACCTAATGGTGGTTTAGGGATAATGACATATTGGCTGACTTAATGAGTGTGTGATTCTTACATGTAACATATATGAGGACCTATTTCAAAGATATAATAATTATGACAAGTATCTTGGCCAACCAAGATGGGTTATACCAAGAGAGTGGTATAAGTACAAGGCCTTGTTGGCCTAATTGGGCTAGTTGAGATAGTGGAGAGTTAATCAAAGTAGAGAATATTTGAAAGAGAAGGTATAGGTTAGTGAGGACCATTAGGTAAAAAAAAGGATCAGTTATTTTTCTCTGATAAAGTTGATATAGGTGGATACATAGGTCATTGGACCTAATGAGCCTAGAAGAGGCAAATTAAGTGAGTGAGCCCATGAGACTATTTGGGTGAAAGAGCAAAGGTGAAGAGTGAAAAAAAGGTGGTCATAATTAGTTGAAGAGTATAAAAATTCATTCAAGATGATCTATTCAAGGTAGATGAGGTAGTGCTTGGTTACCTAGGGGGTTGATTCCTCCTTGCAAGGTGAAACTTACTAAAAGGTCTAGTTGTTGTGGGTACTTACCTAGATAGGGGAAGTAGCTCCTTGTGGGACTAGTGTCTCACTAAATTAATGGAAGGGTGTTCCCTTGATCATTTGCTTTTTGTCTAAATTGGATTTTGTCATTATAATAATGTAGTCCATCTTGCAGGGTTCAGTGGGTTTTATCCCCGAAGAGGGTTTCCCACATATATCATGTGTTATGTGCTTGATCTTGATATATATTCCTTATTCATTATAGTGGTTAATTTGTATGCATAATGATTGTATGTGTTGAATGTTTAAGAGTTGGAAATTAAATTATATCTTGTATCATTGATTCATGCCCCTCTTTCAGTGATTGTACTTATAATAATTGGTATCAGAGTATGACCTTATTTGCAAGTTTAACCACTTGAAGGTGATCCAAGGCAAAAGTATGGCTAAGCAGATGAGGAAATAAAATGTTGTGTTGAGATCAATGGTCAAAATTCTTGAAGAACATATATGTCATGTTGAGACTAGGAAGAGTAATTCTAATTTCAAGGATGATGAACATAAGATGAGGCTTGAGGAGCTTAACAAACATATCATGAAACATAGTAATGTATTAAGTCATCTTAAAACCAAGTTTTAGAGATTAATTAAAATATTCAAAGAATACACAATGACCATGTAGGATATTGAGGATTAATTAAGAGTTTCATAGACTAATCTAAGTTTAAAAGAGGAAAAATGAAGACATCTCAAAACTTAGTTAGAAGAGACAAATGCCAAGTTGAGTTCAAAGCAAGGTGAGCATGATGAATTAAATTTTAGTAATGATTATATAACTATTATTGAATATAAATCATGTATAATGAAGGATTTCATGGTTAAATAAGCTAATATGGATGAGGAGATGATCCAATTTCTCATTATTCAGTTAGAGGTTGTAAGCTCAAGTATGAAAGTTAAATAGGATGAGAGCATTTAATTTAAAACCAAGCTAGATTAATTGAAGGATGATCTTGCATTTTTTTTTGTCAAGTTAAATAAGGCTGAGAAAGATAAAGAGAGATAAACTCAAGAAAATAAGTATGCAAGCACCAAGTGCAACATGAGAAGACCTATCAGGCAATTGAACGCTATAAGGTATGAAAGTTCATTTCATAGTCACTGCTTTGCATGTAAGATGTTTGGTCATAAGGAAAAAAATTGTAGAAGAAAGATCAATGGGTAAGCTAGAGGTATGGATAATGTAGTATACTATAAATGTCATGACATGCGACATGTTTCTAGATTCTACCCTAGAATGCATAGAAAAAGACTAACCTAGATATGGAGGCCTAAAATAGTCAATATTGATCATAATAAACCTAAGAGACAAGATGGTATTTTTTTGTGATTTATAAAATTAATGAAATAAAAGGTATGAATGATCTTGTGTGTTTTAGATGTCATATATTTGGTCACATTACTAGATATTACAATAATATGTTAAATGAGTTCTAAAACCAGAATAAGGTGTATGGAGCTCCTAGTGTGTGAAGAAGAGGTCACAAATGGTTGTGGAAACCTAAGACTATTAGGATAAATCAAAATAAGTCCAAATATGGTTTTTTTTCCATGATAAACATAAAATAAATTTAATAATTTCTATTGATTGATTTTGTTAACAAGTCTGATGCAAATAATAAAGCCAAGCATCCATTCAAAGTCAATGAAATGATGAGGTAGGACTACATGTTAAATAAAGGTATGGAGATATGGGAGTTTCTTGAGTTTTGGGACTCTATGTCTCACTATGTCAAAAGGGTGTCTCTCACTAAGCTTTAAGGAGACACTTGACAAGCAAGAGGAAGAATTGTGGATACTAGTTGAGCTTTGATTGATATTCAAGACAAGAAAAATCATGAGTAAAATGTGTTGTCACATTTTTGAAATCATATAAAAGGTCTTAGAGATCTATAGATGTTATGTTATGTATTTCATGGAGGTCAAACTATTTTGAATATGAATAAAATCTAAGTTTACATGAAGACAAAGGTGGAGTTGGAAAAGTTCATTATGTTCCTTGTCATGAAGATGAAGATATCATGGTGAGAAGTAGAATGGACCAAGGATAATGTATTGCATCAGCTCATGTAGTTATTTTCATAGTTTTAATCTCATGAAGGAGAAAAAATTGTATCAAAGGGTCCTCAATGTGAATAAGGTCTATTAGTATTAACTACATGTTGTCTGAGTCCAATGGGTAAGATCCACAAGTAGGAAATGGAAGTTTCTAGGTGTTTAATCAAGGATGATGAGTTGCCAAGATATTTTTATTCATAGAAAGGTATGTTGATCTTGTTCAAGTGTGTTCAAGGTTTGTGTTGATGCTTAAAATTTCACTTGATTCTAATCAACAACAATGGGAAGTTTCAAGCTGTGGGATATTGTGGCTTGAAACAACCTCTAGATTTTAGAGAAGCTAGTCTCTTCTTTTGTATCAAGTGTGGGGGAAAAAGGATAGAAGATTAAATAGAAATGCAAATGCAGGAAATGAAACATAACTATGGTGATGTGCCTGAGTGTGATTTTGATCCTAATCCTAAGCATAGTGAGATTATATGTAGGATTCATTTACATTTAAGAGCAAACAAGTGCATGACCAATGTAAAAGATTGAAATAATAGAAACAGAGGCTCACAATAGAGACTTCTTTTGCTGAGATATAGAAAATGTCAACCAAGGCATAGGGTTCAATATTCATATAAGAATCTTCCAATCATATAAGAGGCACAGAAACACGTATAGTTATGTAAACCTTCCAACTTAGGAAAACAAGACAAAACCAAATGACATTCCTAATCACAACTCTAAAAAATCTACAGTATAGACTACTTTTACAATAATATCAACAAAGGCATAGAGTTCAATCTTCTTAATTAATTTAGCCACATAAAAGGCACAAAAACATGCATAGTTACATCAACTTTACAACTCAAGAAAATGAGACAAAAGCAAATGATACTACTTGGTCACAAGCTCTAGAAAGTCTTAAACTATTACAAATATTTCTCCCTTAAAATCCTCCTCTTCTTTCTTATAGCATCTGATTTAATAATAAAATATTGTGTGAATTTGGCACCCTTAATGCCTTGGATACATCCTAGTTCGGCGCATTCAATGCCTTGGAAAGGCCATGCTAGAGCAGGATGGCTACCCTGACTGCAGCATGTCGATTCCTATCTAGTACCTCCTTTCATGCCTAAATTTCTCATTTTATCACCTGCTGAGCCACGCAATTATCCATTCTTCCTCTGCTTAAAGGGGCAAACAGACAACCCCTTTAATGTTTGCAGGCCCCAAAATCTACCCAGTGAACTGCTCCATCTACCAAAAATAACTCCCACTGAGTTTCCCTCCACTCGCTTTGCAACAATAGATACATAAAACACTCTGTTCTATTGAAATGGAAGAGGACACTTAGTCAATTTCCTACAATTCTCCCTATTACTTAGAAGGCACCGGAGATCAACACTTGGCGCTTTCCACCTGATTTATCAAAGACACGCGGCTCTCTCTACTTTCCCTTTAGCTATGCTATAAAAGTATTTGGGGCACATATTAGGCTCCTACAGATGGTGACACTTAGGAGCTTTTGTAGACCTTTGAAATAACACTCAGGACCCACTGCAATCTTTATTCAGCAATGAAGCTTGAAGATGATCTCTCAGGAGTTGACATGTGGTAGTCTCTACTATTCTTGGGAAGATACATGGCATCTTCCACTTCTCCTACTAGGGGTATGTGGCATCTTCCACTTCTTTCGGGAATGGAGTAGAAAGGTGCTTGAAAAGTGATACTTGGCAGCCTCTGCTACTCTTCGGCACTTAAACAAAATGAAACGATGCCTTTCTACCTTTCGAAAAGGTACTTGACCCCTTTGGTTTTTGGGATACTCCCTTGAACTACTTGATGAACAAAAATTGTTCAATGGTTCAACATTGCATGCCATTTACATGTTAACTAAGGTATTAAACCAAAAACATTAAACCAAGGCATTGAACCCAAGTGTTGAACTGACTGTCTCTTAGATGCCAACATGTGGTGACATTTGCTTTTCTCTAAAAAAGTAGTCCAGGGCCTTTCGCGACTACCACCTGGCGCTTTTCACTTCTTTCTACTACTTAGCTTGTTTGAAAACTTGTCAAAAAATAGAATGAAATGTGGGTGCCGATATGAAACATGGATGCTGACACGTGATGTGTTATGCTAAGTTGCTATTGGATACGTGGCATGATCTGCAGCTCTCTTGTAAATTGGGAAAGGTGCCTCAGATGACTCCACTTGGTTAGAACCCATGCTTAGGCTACGCCACTTGGTAGCTTCTATTGCCCTTCGACACTTAGACAGAAAATGAATCAAAAGAAACAAGCCCAGACTCTATTTCAAAACTTCTACTGCCACAACCAAGGTATGTAGGAACAAAATTGAACATAGTGCATGACTGAGAATTTGAGTGCAACGTAGAGTAAAAATTTACTCTACAGTTACTGGTGACCCCCAGGACTTTTGAGCCTACTCAAAAAGAAACTTCCACCTTTTGCTAGATCAAAATTTCAAAATTTACAGCTTCAAAAGAGTCATCGACATGTGTTTAAAACACTTATTTAAAAGAAAAGTGGAAAAATAACGAAAAACAATACGAGAAAGGGAAATTATTTAACTATAATACATTAGGGACCCAAGCTAATTAAAATGCTTCAAATAGATTTTATTTATAGGAATCTCTTCAGGTTCTCCTTCCATTGATTCCAGCTTGAATGAATTCTTTTGCTTGCACGCACGAATTCTATACGGTCCAGTCTATAATGCTTCAAATTTGGTATGTTAACCCAACTTGGCAACTCTTTCATCCCATTTCAAAACAATCGAACCTAATTCAAAATGAGGATTCAAAGTCCTTTTATTGAAATAGTCTTTAACCGTTCCCTGATGCTTAATCAATGAATCATGGGTTGCATCCCTTTTCTCCTGAACTTCCAAAAGTTTTGCAAGCCTGACCTGCATAGGGCCATTTTCTTCAATTTTGATTTGCTTGATCAGCTGGAGAGCAGGGATCTCCAAGCTCAAGGGGATTACAGTAGACTTTCCATATACCAATTCATATGGAGACATTTTGATCACCTGCTTAGGTGTGATTCTATCAGCCCATAGTGCTAGATTAAGCACTTTATGCCACTCTTTGTGATGATCAGCCCCTACTCCTTTGATGAGTCTTATCAGGTTCTTGTTGGTTGACTCTACCAAACCATTACCTTGAGGATAATAGTTAGATGAATTTTTTAGATATATTCCATGTTTCAAGGCAAATTTGGATACTTTAGACCCCAAGAATGCTTTAGCATTATCTAAAATTATGGTGTGAGGAGCCCCAAAATGAGTAGTGATACTCCCTAGAAAATATAGGATCACATTTTTTGTTGCTTCTTTGAGTGGGACTGCCTTAGTCCATCTGGTGAAATAGTCTGTGGCAGTTAATATCCACTTGTGACCCATACTAGACACTGGATTTATCATTCCAATGAAGTCAAGACCCCATTGAGGAAAAGTTTCATCCACAATTATAGGACTAAGGGGCATGGCTGCATTCCTCCTCATCCCCATATAAAATTAGCAGGATTGACACTTTCTAACCAGTTGATAACAATCTACAAATAAAGTAGGCTAGAAATACCCTACCTCACTTATCTTTATGGTTGTGGTCTTTGCAGAAAAATACCCCCCTGATATTCCATGATGCATTTCATGTAGTATTCTCTTAGCTTCAGCCTGTTCTACACATCTTAACAATTTTCCATCAAAATTTCTTTTGAAAAGGACCTGTTCAATTAAAACAAATTGAACTCCCTGTATCCTATAATATCTCCTCTTATTTTGAGGGAGTTCTCTCAAATAAATCCCATTTTTCATAAAAAGAATCCTGTTTGTGACCCAGGATTCCCGATCAACCTTTTGTATTTTTAGCACCGTCTCTGTCTCTCCTTCTAAATCTGCTTCCTCAAGTAACATCTTTTCAAGCTCTTGGGTTTTATATTGGCATAGACCCCTGCCTCTGATTAGCTTGGTGGGTCTGACCTCTACATCATATTCAAGGATCTTAGTGATCCAATGGCTCATTTCTCAGTAATTTCCCCCTCCATGATGTATTCCCTGACACTTGGGTGAGCTACAGGTATTAGAATTTTGTTCCCTGATATCATGTGCCTAAATTTCTTGAGGGATTTTACCATGGCATGGCTTGCCTTTCCAAAAAATTGTACCTGGTCTCATAATCCCTAAGATTTCTTGAGAAAAAGGCTATTGGGTGTTCCCCCTCCAGCCTATCATTCTTTTGAGTCAAGACA
Organism: Torreya grandis; assembly: GCA_037957365.1. NCBI lineage: Eukaryota > Viridiplantae > Streptophyta > Pinopsida > Cupressales > Taxaceae > Torreya > Torreya grandis. The sequence continues at coordinate 1,398,176 of JARHVA010004840.1, read as the reverse complement.
TCAACAATACTTGACTCTCCTCCATAGACATACATTACAAAGGGCTTGAAAAAATATGGGTTTTCAAGCACTGGGGCTGCTGAGATAGCCTTATTGACATCTTCAAAGGCTTGCCTTCCTTATGTAGTCCATTTGAAGACCAAGTCTTTCTTTACCAAGAGTGTCATTGGTCTTACCAAGCCTGCAAAATTAGATATGAACCTACTGACAAAATTGATTTTCCCTAAAAAGGACTGAACTACCTTTTTATTTACTAGAAGAGGTAGGTTCATTATAGCTATGATTCTCTTAGGATCTATAGAAATTCCTTCTTTAGATATTATATGTCCCAAAAATTTTCCCTGAGGTACAAAAAAGATACATTTCTTGGGATTCAATGATATCCCAAAATCCTGACATTTCTTGAAGACAGATTCTAAATGATCAAGGTGATCATCAGCATTTTTTTGAAAAAATAGTGAGGTCATCCAAATAGACTAGGATAATCTTATTTATAAGTTCCCCAAAGGCTATATCCATAGCTCTTTGAAAGGTGGCTCCTACATTTGATAAGCCAAATGGCATCTTAGCGTATGCAAATGTTCCCCATTTGGTAGTGAAAGCAGTTTTGTACTGATCTTCATCAGCCAACCAAATCTGATTGTATCTAGAAAAACCATATAGTAAAGAAAACCTCTCTGATCCAACCACAGTTTGTAGAATTTGTTCTATGGAGGGCAAGGGATAGTGGTATTTCTGAGAAGCTCTATTTAGATCTCTGAAATCTACACACGGTCTTACATCTCCATTCTTTTTCCTAACTGGTACTAGATTTGATACCCAAGTTGAGTGCTTGATTGGAAATATTATTTTGGAATCTAAAAGTTTCTACAACTCATCTACCATTAGAGGCTCAATCCTTGGATTTACTGGCCTCTACTTCTGTCTGATGGGTTTAGACCCTTCAGTTAGTTCTATTATGTGCTAGATAATGTCTCTATTGTATCCATGAAGGTCTTCATAGCTCTAAGCTATGACTCCATCATATCTTTGGCACAATTTGATCAGTTTTTTATTTTCTTCTTGAGTTGTAGAATTCCCAACTTTTATCCTTTTCCCATCATTCACCTCTACTTCAAAATAGTCTGCTTTGTCTACTTAGAACCTTTTCTTTTCCAGGCTTATATCCTCTGGGTCAAACAATTTTCTAAGGTGATCAGTCCCTTGGGGAGCTTATTAGTCCTCAATTGTATAATCTAATCACCATATGCCTCTTCAATTTTGGTTTGCAACTGATCAGGAAACTCATCTGATTGTTGTAAGAAAGAGACTACCTAAGCATCATTTTAAAATACTTGCCAATTCTCATCATTGTCTGTAATGGTCGGCCTCACTATAACTTTTACTAACTCATTGTTAACCAATAGGCCAGTTTTTGGTTTAAACTGTGAGCCAATCTAGGCCATCTTATCAGCCTCAGAGTTTTGACTTCTAGGGATTATCTCAATTTTGAAAGCTTCAAAATCTTCTATCAAATCCAAAATCCTATGCCTGTAGGATCTCATTCTCACATTTTTTGGCTGCTACCTTTTCTCTAATTTGCTTTACTACTAATTCTGAATCTCCTTTTACTTTTAGTTTCTTAATTCCCTTTTTGTTGGCTAATAAGAACCCATGTACTAAAGATTCATACTCAGCATCATTATTAGTGCAAGCAAATTGGAATCGGATAGCCTTTAAAATTTTATCACCATTTGGAGCAGTAAGACAAATTCCTACTCCAGCACCATGTTTACTTCTAGCCCCATCAAAATTCAAAGTCTAAATCTTTGAATCTTGAGTAGTAGGTGCCTCTTCCCTTATAACATTTGGGATTGCCTATTCCTCATAAAAAATGATGTATGTGCCCAAACCGGTAGAGTCATAGTTCCCATATGGGTCGCTATGCATCATAGCCAACAACTAGCTATTTTCTTCTTCTTGATCATGCTCAGTCCAATCACCTAGCTCTTCAACAAAAATCCTTTCTTCCTTATTTATCATAGCATGATCTACTTCTAATCTTGTTATTGGTTCGTTGGTGATATGGTCCTTTGACAGTGGTTTAGATATAATTTTCATCTTCGAACCATATCTGGTTCTCAAGATGAGGTGAGACCAGTCAAGAGACATATATCCTCCTATTTTTGCTGTAAAGTCTCTAGATAAATATAAACCAAAAATAGGAGGTATATATATATATATGACAACTACATCTTGGTTGACAATTATGATGGGACATGTGTATAACTGTAATGGGAGTTATTTGATTCTCCCTATGGTTTGTACTGTTTTGCCATCTAGCTGCATAACACCCTTTGTAAGGGGTTCATATTTTATTTTCAAAGCATCAGCTATTTTCTTGGGCATCACAGTTGTACTAGCTCCTGAATCTATCAATGCATTATGCAAGAGTTTCTTTCCAACTATCAGAATCAAATAGAAAGGCTCGGGTTTGGATTTACTTACTTGCGTTGCATTGTTCACAAAGGCTGTTGCTTTCAGAGGAACCGTATCTTTGAGCTTTTCTTTTCCATTAGGTCCTTCATTGGTGACAGTACCTTTGGACACTGCTTGGCCTTATAAAGCTTCTTGTAGTAGTGTCTTCTGTTCAGGAATAGCCAAAATATCCCATATCAACACTTGTGTTCGAGTCTTCTTTAATTGATCCACTACATTGATCGGTCCTAAAGACTGAGTTTTTTGGACATAAGGATACTTCATTTTTTCCTAAATATGGGTAGGAATCCCTTGATCTTGCATCAGCTAAGGCACTTCTTGCATAACAACAGCATTTCTTTGCCCTTGAAATGGAGGATTATTCTTGACTTGACCACTCACAATCTCAGGCTACTCCACCATTCTCCTCTTTGATCTATTGTAATAATCAGATTGCACTACTGGCCTTTGGGAGGTAGATTCTTCATTCAAGAAAACTGCTTCTTCATCTTCAACCCATGAGAACAAAGCATGTTCCAGGGCTATTTATTCCTCTTATTGCAAGGACATTCCTTGCATCTGAGCCACTAGAATTGAATTGTACATACCAGGAAACTGGTAGGCTTGATTGTTACTGGTACTGGCAAACTGACCATCCATTATTCTCTACTCAGCCACCCTTTGTTTTAGATTACCCCTAGGACAATCGCTGGGTGTATGAGCATCGTTGCAAGGGAAACACCAAGCATTAGTATCATCCACATAATTATTCTGTCCTGGAACCATTTCCCTATTTGAGTTGGGAGGAATGGTCTTTGAGGGTGTGGGAACTGCAACTAATTGATTTGTTGGTTGATGGTTAGTTTGTTTTGGAAGACCTTGATATTGGTTTGGTTGGGACAAAAACCTGTTTCCTTGATAGCCTTGATAAGGGGGCTTAGGGAAAGTATTCTGATACCTCTTTATATTAATCAGCTCATTGGAAAATGTCCTCAGGATATTCTTGATATCATCCATCTCAGATGACTGAGTAGGGGCAGGTTCTTTCATAGATGATTGAGGGTAAGTGTACATAGACACAGGTGGGCTTACAGCTTTAGGATCTTCTTGAGGTAAGGGCAAGGAAATTTCTAGAAACATAGGCATGGGAGACCTTAGAGGTAACTTTATAGCATCTATTAAATTATTCTCAGCTCTGACCGCCTATTCATATGCCCCTATCAAAGTGTGTCCTCCCAGTGACTGAATCATAACAGATATATCTGAATTCAAAGCCTTGAGATAAAACACTATGGCCATACCAGGTGGTGGCCTAGCTGTAGTAGGGATTTTGTCCCAAGTTTTCTAGAATCTGGTGTTGAATTCAGTCATGTCCTCTTGTGGTCCCCTTTAAATGGTGATTAACTACTGTAACAAAGAAGACTTATCACCCTTCTCGGCAAATCTTTCAAAGAATAGATCTTCAAGCTGGTCCCATGTAGATATGGTATTTGGGGTCAAAGACTGATACCATTCTAAAGCCTTACCCTTAAAAGAGGCTGCTAATAACCTTATTGGCACATTTTGATGTGTGACAACATGTATGGCGTAGACATCTAATACATCTTAAAGATGTTCCATAGGCATTTTTGAGTCTTGCCCACTGAACTTAGGTAGAGCTTTTAGAGCATTTACTGGGGTAGGATCCCAAATGGCTGGTGGTGTTGGGAGGATTAAGGTACTACCAGTGTTCTAGCTTGCATAATTTCTTGGGGGTATAGGGGCTCCCATATTTAGTATTGGTGCAAACTGGTTAGCTCTTCTCCTTGGACTTGTTACCAAAGGTGGTAAAAGAATACCTAGATTTGTAGCAGACTATAATCTGGTGACTAGTCCACAGCTCTGACTCCTTATAGCTCTCTGGTTCATATGATCTTGAAAGAAACTTCAAGACTGGTCCCACTAGGCATGCAAAAACTATTGATGCTTAAAATTGTGCTTGATTCTAATCAACAACAATGTGAAGTTTCAAGCTATGGGATATTGCGGCTTGAAACAACCTCCAGATTTTAGGGAAGTTGGTCTCTTCTATTGTATCAAGTGTGGGGAAAAAAGGATAGAAGATTAAATAGAAATGCAAATGTAGGAAATGAAACCTAACTATGGCGATGCGCCTGAGTGTGATTTCAATCCTAATCCTGAGCACAGTGAGACTATATGTAGGATTCATTTACATTTAAGAGAAAACAAGTGCATGATCAATTTAAAAGATTGAAATAATAGAAATAGAGGCTCACAATAGAGACTTCTTTTGTTGAGATACAAAAAATTTCAACCAATGCATAGGGTCCAATCTTCTTATAAGAATATTCTAATCACATAAGAGGCACAAAAACATGTACAGTTATGTAAACCTTCTGACTCAAGAAAATGAGACAAAAGCAAATGACATTCCCAATCACAACTCTAAAAAATCTATAGTATAGACTACTTTTGCAAATGACACAGATAATATCAACAAAGGCATAGAGTTCAATCTTCTTAATTCATTTAGCCACATAAAAGGCACAAAAACATGCACAATTACATCAACTTTACAACTCAAGAAAATGAGATAAAATCAAATGATACTACTTGGTCACAAGCTCTAAAAAGTCTTAAATTGTTACAAATATTTCTCCCTTAAAATCCTCCTCTTCTTTCTTATAGCCTCTGATTTACCAATAAAATATTGTGTGAATTTGGTGCCCTTAATACCTTGGATACATCCTAGTTCAGCGCATTCAATGCCTTGGAAAGGCCATGCTAGAGTAGGATAGCTGCCCTGATTGCGGCATGTTGATTCCTATCTGGTACCTCCTTCCATGCATAAATTTCTCATTTTATCACCTACATAGCCACGCAACTATCCATTCTGCCTCTGTTTATAGGGGCAAATAGATGGCCCCTTTAATGTTTGTAGGCCCCAAAAATCTACCCAATGAACTGTTCCATCTACCAGAAATAACTCCCATCAATTTTCCCTCCACTCACTTTGTGGCAACAGATACACAGAACACTCTATTTATTGAAATGAAAGAGGACACTTAGTCAATTTCCTGCAATTCTCCCTATTACTTAGAAGGCACTGGAGAACAACACTTGGTACTTTCTGCCTAATTTATCAAAGACATGCGGCTCTGTCTACTTTCCCTTTAGCTATGTTGTAGAATTATTTGGGGCACATATTAGGCTCCTATGGATGGTGACACTTGGGAGCTTCCGCAGACCTTTGAAATAACACCCGAGACCCACCGCAATCTTTATTCAGCAATGAAGCTTGAAGATGATCTCTTGAGAGTTGACATGTGGTGGTCTCCATTGTTCTTGGGAAGATACGTGGCATCTTTCACTCCTCCTACTAGGGGTATGTGGCATCTTTTGCTTTTTTCAGGAATGGAGTAGAAAGGGGCTCAAAAAGTGACACTTGGCATCCTCTACTGCTCTTCGGCACTTAAACAAAATGAAACACCTTTTTACCTTTCGAAAAGGTACTTGACCCCTTTGGTTTTTGAGACACTCCCTTGAACTGCATGATGAACCAAAATGGTTCAATGGTTCAACTATTCAACAATGTGTGCCATTTACACATTAACCAAGGTATTGAACCAAAAATGTTGAACCAAGGCATTGAACCCAGGTGTTGAACCGACTGTCTCTCAAATGCTGACACATGGTGACTTCCGCTTTTCTCTGAAAAAGTAGTCCAAAGCCTTCTGTGACTGCCACTTGGTGATTTTCACTTCTTTTTGCTACTTAGCTTGTTTTAAAACCTGTCTAAAAATAGAATGAAACAGGGGTGCCGATATGAGACATGGATGCCGACACGTGATGTGTTATGTTGAGTTGCTATTGGATACATGGCATGATCTACGACTCTCTTGTAAGTTGGGAAAGGTGCCTCGGATGACTCCACTTGGCTAGAACCCATGCTCAGGCTATGCCACTTGGTATCTTCCACTTCCCTTCAACACTTAGATGGAAAATGAATCAAAAGAAACAAGCCTGCGCTCTGTTTCAAAACTTCTACCACCATGACCAAGGTATGTGGGAACAAAACTGAACACAGTGCGCAACTAAGAATTTGAGTGCAACGTTTAGTAAAAATTTACTCTATAGTTTGTTCAAGGTTTTTGGTCCTAAAGTTAAGAACATGTTAATTTATGTTGCTTAAATTGATTCATCAAAATAATAAAGACTGAAGGCAAGGTTGATATGGAGTTTGAGGAATATTGACAAACAAAGATGCCTATTATAATTTACCAAGGAGATGAATGGTTTCATTAGAAGCTTAATGGCTATTATGGTTGCTTAGAGAGCTTAGATATATTGTTCTAAGAGTGATTTGACATATTGTATATCCCTTGAAGGTGTGATTAGAGGTTTTTCATAGTGTATGAGGTCTCTTAAACCTATCCTCATTGTATGTTGACTGAGAAGATGTCTTGCAAGTGTTTTTCCCTTAATGGCTTGTGTTGTTTGATGGATGCCTATTGATGCTATGAGGAATTTATTTAACAAGAGACCTATTGAAGATGTCATGATATTTGACTTGAGGATTCCAATTGATGACTATAGAGTTTAGAGTTAGGGGGAGATAGCATAGATAGCTTGAGTTGCTTGGAGAGATGTGCATGATGTGAGGGGGAGCATATGTGAGATGCCTCAATCATGGTGGATATAAGAAGATGTTTTATATATTTATGATTTCAATAAGATTTATATAATTACTTGATCAAACCAAGTCATATATTTTGATAAGGTATTGAATCTTCATGCATGGACAAAGAGAGATTGTGAGTTTTGTAGGTAGACAAGTCCAAGGATCAGAGAAGTCCAAGTTCACATTACTGAATGTTAGAGATTAAATGACATGAGATGGATTTTGATGTTAAGGGGAGATTTATAAGCTCTATGATCAATTTTTTAGGTCCAAGGATCAGATAAGTCTAATTTCATATTTGTGCATGTCAAAGGGGGAGAAATTGATTCATATGATGTATGTAAGTGTCCTAAACACATAGAAGTATATTTGAATACATTATTGATGTTAAGAGGATCTTGGTGGCTATTTATCCCACTTTATCATTAATGGAAAAGGGGGAGAAGAATAATAATAGGTTTTCATTGATGATAAAGGGGGATATTTTTTTCTAGTGTTTTCATTGATGTCAAAAGTAATAACAAAATGGTGATGTTGTGATGATCATGATTTTCAGCCTAAAGTTCTACAAGGTAGGATTTGGATGTGTATGAGATAAGGTAGGTATTTTTTCAGTCTTATCATATTTTTATATCATGTTGATGTGGTTTTAGGTTAAGGAGAGAAGATAAACATGTGAACAGTGTGTTGGCATAGGCTTGGTAGCCTATTATGTAAGCATGGATCTTCAGTATATGCTTAGATAAGAAGATGGTGGATGTTATTTATAGTATGGTCATTACTAGGAAACCCTATGGGATGTTATGAGTTCTTTAAGTACTTATGGAATTGAATGTAATTCATCAGAATAGTCATTTGAATGTCTAAGATCAAATAGACATTTTGATAGATAAGGCTGAGTAATCAATTTGATGATGTTATATTTCACATGTGTAAATTTTTCAAGAACATCTTGATATATGGATGGATTACCCTATGAAATGTGATTTTGTGGTTTAAATTCTAGATCATGAGGTTGAGCATTGCAAAAGTTATTAAGGTGTAAAGTTGCCTTCTCAAGTAGAATTCATTAAGTTCCCATACTTAGCCAAATTTGCATTATTGAAGATCTATGGTGAGCACTTAATCAGATCACATATCTAAAAATATGAAATTAATTTGAATATATAAGGATTTAATAGAGCATTTTATCTTGTCAGTATTGAAACCAAAAACACCATGACACATCTTTGCTAAAAAGGGGTTAAGTCGTGAAACTAAAAATAGCGTGACTAAAAAATAGGTTTTCACATTGACATGTCATTCTTGGTACATTAAGCTTCCCCTTATCACCATATCATGACATCATTTACTGATAAGCAAAAATGCAAGACCATGAAGCCTAAAAAATTGTAACTAAGTAATATCGTACCATGTGTCTTCATCCCAAAAATGTGTACACATAGAAATAAAAATATATACTACGTGACTAAGTGACAAGATGATATGTGTGATTCCTAGAATAATCAACTTATGCATGTCCTATTTATCATAAACAACCATTGATATAAATAAATCACACAAGGGTTAAACCATGAGCAAGTGATATACCACCAACTGTAATGAAGATGAACAAAATAAAGCTAATGAGGATGACTAAGCTTTTAAATTCTACAATAAATTTATCTTATCAAATAAATCCCCTTGAAATCATGAGTCATAAAATCAAAATTATAAATGGAAAGAAAAATGACATCGACCATTAATCAACAATTAATTTACACGAATGATATTTCTTAGCAATGAATTTGGTATTTACAAATGATATATATTTTTCCCCAAATAAAATCCAACATTAGTTGTAAACAACTAGTCTATGAATTAAGATTCATAACTCTCTATTTGTCTAAGCACAATTAATAGATTAAACAAAAAGCTTGATAATTAAAATAGTAGCTAAATATTATGTTCTTACTCCATCACTATTCTATTTCAGAACTAGACAAATTCAAAAATACAAAGTTAGATCCAAATTCTCTGGTCAATGTGTTTCCACATCACTAATCCATTTATAAATAAGTTAAATTATCACAAGAGTATATTTACAGAGACAACTTGTATCTACAAGAGATGGAGTACAAATATGACATGTTTCCATTCAAAAAGTTGGACTACATAAGGTGGATGCTATAATAGAGGTGTTTTTTTGTATTGACATCTTATTTAATTTTTCTAATATGACAATCTAAAAAAATTATATAGTTAGTAGATGAAATAGTTAAGATATAATAGCCTATATAGATGGAGTTTCCTTTCAAAAGTACTATAGGTTTACCACACCAAATACGGTGTATAACCAACAAGTAATTCAATCATGGTTTAATAACAATGAGGTCAATACCATCCCTAAAAATTTGTATAAAATATGAAGGGAAACACCATCCCGATTTCATAGTTTAGAATAGGTGTTTGGATTAAAATGTCACTATTTAAAATAATCCATGGAGTTGCCTGCATTTTTCTTGTGGATGAAAAATGGGTTTCCCTCATGTCCATGATTTTAAATGAGAAAAGTATCCCTGCACTTGGGGAAATAGTAAGCTATGATTTGAAGATACATATGATTACTCATAATAGGCCAAATGTAATTTTTTGTATGTTGTCATATTTATTAGATTTTTTTTCCACTATAAGCTCTACATGCAGATATTCATTGGAGCCTCAATGAGAAAAGATGATATGTGATGATTATGACATCTTCCACATCCACAAGTTAAAAAATACTATATAAAGGATTAAAGAAACATTCTATCCCATGGTATACAAATATTTTAATGGACAACTAATGTCCAAGTTATCATACAAAATAAGGAGATTACTCAAGTCACTGGAATATCACTAGTACTACCTAGACCATATAGTTATAAGGGTAGAAGTAAAAATGGTGAAACTTATTTATGTTTCTAGACTAGTCCCATACAAATCATTTTAAAATGAGATAACATATCTATCATCTCAAAATATTGATGAAATTTGTAAAAGATTCAAATTTTGAATTATTCACAAGATGTCAATTAGCATAGGCCGATTATAATTTGAGAAATGTGGATAATCTTGTAAACCTTCTCATAATAGGTCCTCTTTATCTTTTAAATTGGTAGAATGTTGTTATTGGGATCCTAATGGTATATTGACTCATCATATATAGATATTATAGGGAAGAATTAGATCTACCTATGTCCACAGAGGGTATGACCATGACTCCATTTTTCTTAATGCTAATGATGAATCTCAAATCTATATCATAATTAGAGCCACCTAAGTGACCATAGAAATTGCCTAGAGAATAGAATATGACCCTTCTATCAAGAGGATAGATAAATATTAAGTATAGTATCTTTAGAGGTAAAATACTCCAAAGGAGTCTAATAAATAATTAAAGATAATCATAAACATAATCCTACCCCTATGGTAGTAGACTTATCCTATAGACATGGGACCTCCTCTAGTTACTAAGGTCATAGTTGCATTCACCAAAGTTAATCTAGATCATCCTGACCCATCACCAGTGGTGGATCAACTACCTTTCCCTCCTCATATTCGTGCTATACTAAAATATTTTGGAACCCCTCAAGTTAAGATAACTCTACCAAGAAATTTTCAAGTTCCAAGGGTTACATTAGGGGAGAGGCCACAATATATTCCATAATTTATAGGAGCATAATTGAACATAAATTATTCATCATATACTTAAGATGAATCTATATAATAAGATTGAGAATAAGAGGAGAATGTATCTAAGGTATTTCATACGGTTCCTACATAGGTACATATTGGAACTTTTATCCCTAGTCATTATCCTATCCATGTTACATATTAAAATATAATAGATATATATGACACATATTTTGATTTAGACATGGAGGTAAGCAAATAATATCCTCATATATTATCCTCAGTTGATACAATTGTTCATTCAATGAAAACTTTACTTACCTTAGTTTTCAATACTCAAATAGTTTTTGTTGAGGTCCCTATTATTTCCACTATAATTCATTTAACTGATGTTGTTACAACTATTATTCAAAAAAATTCAACTGGCCCTTCTAATTAATTGGTTGACACTAATGTGTCTCTAATTGACACTAACCTTGTTGGTACTACATTCATTCTAATTGGATAAAATTTGAAAATTCCAACATAGGATACCATCACATAGGTTGTTATTTCTAAAACTTCCATTGACATTCCACCAAAAAGTACATCAAAGGATTTGTATTTTATATTTCCAACCCCATGGTTTAAATACTTGATTTCCCACTCTATTTTTTCTAATTATATATTACAAAGTCATGGTTCTATGAAGTTGGGACTACCAATAACTACAAGTACTAAAATAGATTCCCATATGGTAAGCATTGCCAAAGACTCTCTTATTGTCATAAAGAACATAACCATGAGCCCAACATAGCTTAGGGTTTCAAGAGAGTTGATGTTTGGTCCACCATTCAATACATCTTGAGATAGCATATATCCAAACTCACCCCTTTCACTTATCCCTTAAAGACTCTTGTCATAACTAAAATCCACTTCATCTCTTATTATTTCATCCCTTGAGTCAGCCTCCTCTAGTGGAATAATTTTAACACTACCATGGATGAAACAATTGTAATCAAAGAAACTGGAAAGTAAAAGTTATGTTATTATTGAGGAGAATAAGGTTACCTTATAATTTCATGAGACATCCAACCAACTAAAAAGTGTTAGAAAGAGGAAAAAACAAGTGTTTGGGGTGGAATAAAATGAATTTATAAGAGAGGAAGAACCCTTCACACTAGCTAAGAAATTAAGGACAAAACTAGGAGATCACAATGAATTCAAAAAAGATCCAATCTCTATTATTGATTTAGGTGGTGTGGTCCTCAATAAAATGTTTCAAGGGTTGTAATAAGAAAATAAGAGATTAAAATAGAATTATAGAATTGAGGTACATGAGGATATAATGGACAAGATTTAAAATACAACCTAGTCCCTTAATGATTCAATGAATTCTATACACAGAGAATACAGATGAATCCCAACTAAAGTGGGGAAATTTGATGGATTTCAATAAATCTTTGATGCTTTTAGATGCTAAATTATGTAGTGTTGCTAAGGTAATGAGAGGAAAATTATACCCTGAGCTTAATTTTTTATCATTTAAGGATATAAACTTGGATAAAATCCATGTAATATAGAATAAAATGACTTCACGGAGTGCCACAACTAGATTAAAGAGATGGTTTTATAGTTGATAACCCAAGAAAGGATAATAATTGATTTACTGGGAGATTTTCTCGTCTCTACTTTATACACATCACTTGGTCAAGTGGTATGTCAAACATATTTCTACAACCAACTCTACTTGATTACATTTTTAAAAGATAAAGTAGATTAAGCTCAAACACTTAATGAATCTTTTAGATTTTACCTAAGACTACATGGGAAATGGTTGGTAAAAATCAAATTACTATTCAAAATGCTTATTATATATTTTAAGGTCATATAAGCACTCTACAATAGCTATAAGATAAGAAAAAAATAAGGGAACATGAAAATAGAAAATAACTTGTTTACTTAAGAAAGATTCCAATCATCATTCGTTAAACCATACACAACTACATATTTTATTACAAGACATATATTAATAGATATTTTGGTTGTATCTATAAATTCTTAGGGTAGATTTATTTCACTACCACTACATGTACTTTAACTTGATACTACTTCACTTGAAACTAATGTTGTATCCTCCAATGTAACTATGTCAAGTTCATCTATAGTTGTCTATTCATTAGGAGTAAGTGTCCACTCAACTTAAAACTTTTAATACATCAACAACCACTATTTTGAGTTTAACTAGTCAAGAAACATCAACTAGAGTCCTCTCCACTTCAATTCTAGTTACCACTAGTAATTTCACTTAAGCACAATAAGGTGACTTTGGTCTAATTGTGGCATTAGATATTTAGAACTTTTCTTGATTATCAAGAAATTCTTTTGTACATGCCAAGCCTCACAACTAAAATAAGACATGTTTTATTTATAACTTTGTAAACATGCAACAATTTTATTTTAGAATGAAGTTGTGAAATTTTATTTTAGAATGAAGTTGTGCCCATTCAAAAAAATATATAAATGAATAATATTCATTGTAAACAGATGAGAAGTTTGGATGTAAATTAATGTAGTTGGGATAGTTATGCAAATGTTCTTGAGTTTGTATCAAATTGTTTTTTTCTCCAACATTATGTGTTTTAATTTTAGAGTTTACATTAATTTAAGATTAATATATGAAGTTTTGCATGTGTCTTGTTTCAATTTTTAGATTAAAACATATATTAGTCTGATCATCCATATGATTATAGATCATATTTAGATCTTGTTAGTGATTTGATCATGTTTAACAATTATATACTGATAATATCTTTGATTATGATCATTGGGTTATTCTTAAATTATTCCCTCAGACTCTTCACTATGTTTATTGTGTTTTGTGCTGATATCTAACTTAAAAATTACATTATTTAGTGATAGATACTCAACCCAATATAATCAATCTACTTTGAAGGGTTTATTCTTCAGTTTGAATCATAGAGCCCATTTTTTTCCATGCCCTTCCTTTTATATTTTTTTAATCTCATCCATCATCACTTAGACCATTCCATCCAATTTATGTTAAATTTGACAATGATTAGGCTATAATTTAGACATAATTCATATCCAAACCATCCATGGTAAAATAACAATACACTTTGAGTTTATTTCACCACTTGGTTATTTAAAAAATTGAATAATCACAACTCATGCCTTGGAGTGATTAATCATTGGTCCTAATATAAGAGGATATTACCCCTTAAATATATTTAGTGTACATAAAACCCACATAAATAGTATGGTCCATTTCAAATTTTAGAATAAGTTGGGGAAAATTCTTTTAAACTTGATTTTCCTCTTTATATGAAGTTTTATTTAGTTATCAATGTTGAGAACTTACATATTGTTTAGCCTTATAGGTTAGACAATGGCTATGAAAAGATGTGGATACCTTTAATTAAGTACCTCACTCTGAACATATAAATTGGAATTAGAGGATGATGTTGTGTTATAAATGAAGGAAATGAAAACATGAAGGGAAGTGAAAGAGCATGGGCTAGTTGGCTCAAAATAAAAAAAGACCTAAAAAAATGAAATGGTGTTATATAAAATATTTGTCGAATATATTTCATCATCTACCATGTTTATTAATCTTGTACGGACTTAAAATCCTCAAATTGGGGAGGTGTGTTCTATATATAGATCCATTATGCTAGTCTTATATACTCTATGTTTCCACTATACCCAATTATTTAATTCATTCATGTTTATAAGACACTTATATAAGGCATTTTTATATGCAAAACATCAATGCACATATGTTACAATGGTAGAGTCACAATGAAGGTGATCCATACATCTCCATGGTGATGAAGGTAGGTTGTTTCAAGTCTCAAAAATAAGGTATTTCCTTTAGATAATGGAACCACCACTATTTTCAAAGTGGTAGTTTCAAAACAAACCCAATGGTTGCATCACCATTGGTTATAGTAGGTTGAGATTGTGTAATTGACCTATAAGTATTGAAACCATCCCAACTTACATACATTAGAATTTTTACACAATATAAAAATTCTAAAGTTGAATGGTTGGAAATGTTAATTCTTCTCATTGTTAGTTCGTTTAAATTTATTAGAATACTCCCAAGATGAGAAATCATAAAGACAAGTCGTGTGCAATGAAAAATACATCAAATATTCTTGGAATTGGATTCACATTGCAAATTAGCAATATTGGGTCTTGTTTCAGGTTGCATTTAGTTTTTATTAGTGTTTTAATCGATGTTTTAGGCTTGGCACATTTTGATAAGTGCATGAAAGTTTGAAATCAAACTTGTGTGCAAGGTTTGAATATGAAGTACGGGAAATATATTCACAAAAGCCATATTTTGGTAGTATCTTGTAATTTTTTGGATTACATAGTGGAAGGGGGAGTGCAATTTCCTCACCCATCTATATATTTTCCTACTTTGGGTGTTCTTGGATAAATTATTGTGTTCTTATGTGTTTATGTTTTTTCTTCCTCTCATTTATATTAAACATGTTGTATTTTAATTTTTAACACTTCTTAGCTCTATTTTTCTTCAAGAAAAGTAGTCTAGAATATTTTTTTATAGAAACATTTATTGAGTTAAGAGTAAAGGATCCATTTTAGGGATGACTAGAGTGGTTTAAATACCTTGTTTATGGATCAACAAGTACATTAGTGAATTAATGAAATTCATCATACAAATGATAAATTTAATCAATGTAATCATTTGAAAAAGGCATTTATGACTATTAGGATATATGAAGAGCATTTAATATTACATTCTAGGAAAGATCAATCTTTCATTGTAACCTTAAAAGTCATAGTAGATTAGACATTGCATCAGATTGGACTACCTAGGTGAATTCCATCGTACTTGGCATGTTATTTATAATAGTGTAAACCACTGAGGGGATTGATAAGTGGTTAGTGATTTAAAACCATATTGATCCTAAACACATTCCCCATAAAAAAAATTCACATCCTTTTAAGGTTCACCTTCCTTATTAGGTTTTCAAAGAAGGAGATCAATTCTTAGGGATGCATATGAAATTAATAAAAAGTGAGTGAGGTCTTTAGAACCCCAAATCTAATAATAGAGTTGTCAAATTATTTTTATACTCCCTTTTTATTTTATCATAAACATGTATTGTGTATAAATTTGGTTGCTAGACATGTATTATTTCATATCGAAATATATATTTTATGTTTGTTTCTTTCCAACACTCTGCATTAATGCACATGGACTTAGTCACCCTTCAAAAGGGTCCAAGAAGGAAGAATGAGAGGTTTTATGGTAAAAAATATATTTTTATCTATCTCATGAAAAAAAAAATATTAATGGAGGTTTGTATTAATCGTAGGTTACGTAACCACCACTCCCACCCACGATAATTAACCAAACCCAATAATGACCCATAAAAAATCATCTTAGCATTTTTAGAATTTTCATGGTGGATGGGGATGCCAAATGTCACAACATAAGATATAAAATTGGAGGAAGTGATTTGGATTAGGTACACTAAAGGAGATAACAACTTACTAGTGAGTATGGGTTGTAGGAAACTAATAAAATCAAAAAGTCATGTATAATATAGTAAAGGGATTGTGTGTGTGTGTGTGTGTGTGTGTGTGTGTGTGTGTGTGTGTGTGTGTGTGTGTGTGTGTGTGTGTGTGTGTGTGTGTGTGTGTGTGTGTGAGTCTTGTATGTATCTAAATAAATAGAAATAAAGTGTTAATTTTGGTTTCAATATCACGTATATGTGTGTTTGTTTTGAGTGGTGGGATGTAAGGAAAATGTTGTCCTTCATTAGACCTCCAATCCTTCACTAAATCAATTGGTACTAAAGTAACATGATAGCTCTGGGATAAGTGAGAGTGAATTTATCTTCCATTACGAAAATAATATGTAGATTATATAAGTTAAGTGAGAAAGAGTTCAATGTTTTCCACATTGTGTAGTTAGGTAGAGAAAAAAGTGATCAAAGTGTGCTCTAGAGGAATGTGTGGGCTATGTATGATTATGAATAAGATATTCCAGTACTAGGTTTAGGTTGAGCAAGGGTCCATATATTTGCACTAAGAGGGGTGGGATGAACTAAATCACTGGTTGCCAATATGATACGAAAGTTGGATGAGATTATAGAGATGTTAAGGGTTATGCAAACAAGATTATCAATTTTTTAAGAGGAGAGAATAAGGGGGTTCATCTCAAGGGATGATACAAGTGATATATAAAATTAAGAGATGGGAGTAGAACATGTTGGAGTAGCACTTAAGTGGTTGGATGAAGGAGATGGTATAATTTTTAGAGCCATTTTGTATATTTAGAGAGAAACTAAGGTGAAAGTCTCATTCTTTTTAGGAACTTTAAATGTCTAGGAGTTGATTAATTGGCTCAGTGAGATGGATGAGTATTTTGCATTTAATGAAGTAGATTATCTAAGGAAGGAGAAGGTGGGCCAGACCAAGTTGAAAGTTCATGTAGCCCTATGGTGTAAAGAGGTAAAATTTGAGATGAATAGATGCATTTAAAAATGATTACCTATTTGAAGAGGATGGTTGAAAACTGTAGGGAAAATTTATGTCTAGAGATTATTAAAGATGTTACAAAACTTGAGGCAAAAGGAGTTAAGTGTGAATAACTACATGGAGGTGTTATATAAGATTACATTACATGTTCATCATAGTGAGATAGACCAAGAGAAGGTGGAAAGATACATCACTATAATTTAGTTGAATATTTAAGATGAACTCAACTTAATGAGGACATATGATGGAAGAATAGTACCTATATTATTTACGAATGAAAGACAAGTTGTCTAAGTGGTAAAAAAGTGTACCAAGATGAATAATGAGGTTAGTTGTAGAAGATAACCATCTAATGAAGGCAATCAATAATGTAATGACAAAGGAGGTAGCATCTCTCAAGTGTCAAATAAACAAAGAGAGGGTATTAATAAAAATAATGAACAATTTCAAGCATGAAAAAGAACACAAAATTTTAAAACACTTTTAAAAAAATAAAAAAAATGTACAATTATTATTATTTAATTTTTATTTTTTTTAAAAAGTCAGATATCTAATTTTACGTTTGTACGTAGGGTATTTTTTACTTGAATTCTAATCACATGTTACCGTCCACAAAGACTCCCTAAGGTGTGATCCGGAAGACTTTGGAAGGGAAAAATCTAACCATGTAGCCTCTACAATCAATAACATCCTACCGATGGCGTGTCACTTCAACTCGTTAAATGATAAATTAGGGTTTCACTAGGGCAGTGGGAAAGACGTGGCGGACAATGTCACCACAAGAATATCTATTTCCTTAACGAACCTTAAAATAAACGATATTATCCGCTTGCCAAGAATATCTATTATTAAGGTTTTCTTTGCATTGCAGTGCAGCAGATTTAAGTTTTGATTTTGAGTGGACGTTATAAAAATGGAGGCGGTGCCTGCTGACGATTCTTCTTCTTCACAATCATCATCTTCCTATATTCATCTCGTAAGTATAATAACGATTAATTTATTCATCTGTTAAGTTTTGATTTCGATAATAGAGATGTTAGGGTTTTAGTTGAATTGGTCAATAATACCTCTTTGATTTGATGAACAAAATTATCTAAACATAATAACAAATAATTTATTTGAATCTCTTGATCCAAGATTTGATTGACTGCAAATGTATCTGTGTGTAGGTTCAGCACTTAATCGAGAAGTGTTTGTTGTTCAACATGGATCAAAAAGAATGTGCCGAGGCACTTTCTAAGCATGCCAATATTGCTCCCACAATAACAATTACAGGTAGACCCTAAATGAAGGTATTTGAAAACCAGTGCATTCCACAAGAACGTACGTTTCGAAAATAGCACCGGCTGTTTAATTTGGTTTCATAAAAGATCTTGTTTTGTTTGCATTCTGGAACGAATTGGAAAAGGAGAACAAGGAATTCTTCTCGAGGTATATGGAAAAAATAAGAGAAACTCGAAGGCCGGAACTGAAGCAGATGTTAGATGATGTAACCGCTAGATTTCACCAGAAAAGTATTAAAACACTTGTTTAAAGATTCTACTATCCAAAGTGTAAAGTTATAACCTTTTTCTGTACTATTTTCTCCGAAGCCAGGAAACCATTATCTGCTGTAAAATGGATTAGAGATTATAGAAAAATATCCCCAGCACTGCACCATAATAAAATATTAGCAGCACTCAGTGCAAAAATTTAGCTGGAGCCCGCCAAAATTGAGCTATCCTGCAACCATATTTTTCCATATGATCACATTTCTTTGAGGCATTCTACCCAAAGCTGCCCATCAATCATGCTGCATGAGGATACCCAGGACTTGTGCGTGTTGGAATTAGACTTTGAGCTTGCATCGTTTAGGATTTGCTTGCGGTGTGACTTCTTGTCTATTTTTGGGCTGAATTGGATGTTAGTTTTTATGATCAGAATTGAAGCAATCAGAAAATGCAACGCAATGAATAATAAACACAACAAGATACTTTATATTGAATGATAAGAACAGCGATGTGCTTTACAATGGCCAAATCTAAGGCCTATAGGTATGGCTTCATTTATTAAAGTACAATGAATAAGATCACAGTTGATAAATCTGATTTGCTCTTGAACTAACTTGATCTGCTCCTTAGAAGTTTGCTCTTTTTTGTGAATTATGCTTGTGATTGAATATATTCGAATGTGTGTCTTGAACAATGAGGAATCATTATATATACAAGTGAGAGGAAAGAGACACATCTCTTCAATCTCCATGTCAGTCTCCACCAAAAATCATGTGTTAAAAAAATACAAGAAGTTGGGCTGGAAGTGGGAGCCCAACGCTGCTCCTTCAACATCAACACTCCCTCTCAGCTAGGGAGGATACTTCCAGCTGTATAAGACATATCACCTTATCATGATGTCAACCACAATGGCTACAAGAATGTATAGTAAGCAGAAGTGTCCATCACTTACATGACATCCATCATGGCTCTCCTAGAGGGTGGAATCAAGGGATTTCACCTCGAACTTCTCTCACAGAGAAGAAATCATTATCAAGGGATTTCACCATGAACTTCTCTCATAGAGAAGAACTCATTATCAAGGGATCACTGATACTGAGACTCTTTCTCAGTTAACGCTGTATTTTCCACTATACCAAGCTTATCTCGAAAGTACACATACTTTAACTTGGAGAGACACTTGGTGAGAATGTCTGTTATTTTCTCATCAGTGTTGATATACCTCAACTCTATAGCCTTCCTCAATACCATATCTCTGATATAATGGTATTTGATCTCAACATGCTTGGTTCTATCATGAAACACTGGATTGGAAGAAATATTCACATAGCTCTAGTTATCACAATGAATGATGGTAGGCTCCATTGATTGTCCAAATAATCTTGCATGGAGCTTATAAATACATACTGCTTCCCAAGCTGCCATACAAGCTGCAATATACTATGTCTCTACTGTACTCAATGCTACAAATGACTGCTTCTTGCTGCACCAAGAAATCATAGTAAATCCCAAACTGAAGCAACATCCAGAGGTGCTCTTTTGATCGGTGACACAACCTGCCCAATCAGAATCAATATATCCATGCAGCTTCAAGTCTACACTAGAAGAATATCTCAAGCCATACCCAACTGTGCCACACATGTTAGGATATGCTTCACTACAACTAGATGTATTTGGCTTTGTTCACACATGAACTGACTAAGTGCACTCACTGCATAGCAAATATTTGGTCTAGTATTAACTAGATACATCAATGATCCAATCATTTATCTGTACATGCTAGGATCCACTAGATGTGAACTAGATACAGCCTTTTTTAACTTCAACAAATTTGTCTCCATTAGTGTAGACATCAGTTTGCAATCCATCATACCATATCTCTTCAAGATGTCAATAGTATACTTCCCTTGACTTAGAATGATCTTATCTGGTTTCTTCCATACTTATAAACCAATGAAGTAATGTAAGAGACCAAGATCAGTCATTTCAAATTTTAAATCTAACTCCTTCTTACATTTGAAAATGAGGTGATCTTCTCTAGTAATAAGTAGATCGTCAACATAGAGAACCAAGATTGATGCTTCGCCATAAATTACCTTGAAGTATAGGTTTGAATCAGCATCATTCTTGGAGAAATCCAAGCTCATCAAGTATCGATCAATTCTTTTATACCAAGCACAAGGAGCCTACTTAAGGCCATACAAAACCTTCTTTAGCTTGAAAACATGAAACTCCTTCCCATGAACCTCAAAGCCATCAGGTTGCTCAATATGTACCTCTTCCTCGATTACACCATTTAGAAATGATGTCTTCACATCCATTTGGTGTATTTTCCATCCTTTAAATGCTACAATAGAAATGATGGTTCTAACGGATGTATAATGAACAACTAGAGCAAAGGTTTCCTCATAATCTACTCCCTCTTTCTGAGAGAATCCTCTAGCCACAAACCTAGCCTTGTACTTCTCAATGCTTCCAACAGCTGCATGCTTGATCTTGAAAAGCCACTTAGAAGAAACAACAAATTTTCCTTCAAGTCTAGGTACGATATCCCAAACATCATTCTTGAGGATGGATTGATACTCTTCAGCCATAGAATCTCTCCCTACTTGCTGACTAGTAGCTTCCTCAACACTAGAAGGCTCAAACTCAATAATTTGACTCATTGATAACACATAATTTGAGAACATATGAGGTCTCTTGCTTTCTCTAAGAGATCTTTGAGGAGATGCATATTTTCTTTCCTCTTACATTTTTTCTCAAGTCCACCGAGGCCTTTTTCGTACTACAACAATGTCACTAGGTCCATCAGTTGGTTCCAAAGGCTTAACTAGATCGACATCTTCTTTTGAATCAAAGCCTCCCTCTGAATCTCAGGAGTATGGTCAACTTCCATATCCTGAGGAGACTCTTGGTCTTCATTATCTATCTCCATATGAATGCTCTTAGATATTTTGAATGCAACATCCTCTTCAAATGTAACATCCCTGATGATCTCAATCAACTTCTGACTTGGAATGTAAATTCTATAGTCTTTTAATGTCTCACTATAGCCTACAAATATTCCCTTCTTGCCAGAAGGATTCAACTTTGTCCTTTTATATTTTGGTATATGAACATACACTGGACAACCAAAGATCCTCAATACTTACTTTCGGCTTCACCCTGTGAATGCTTCTTCGGGAGTCATGTTCTCTAAAATGCAGTTAGGGATTCTATTATGAACATAAACAATTATCTTAGATGCTTCAGCCCAAAGGAAGGTTTACAGATCTTGGTCATGAATCATAGCTTTGGTAACTTCTACAATAGATTTGTTCTTCCTTTATGCAACACCATTCTGTTGAGGGTTGTAACTGACATAGAACTCCCTCTTAATCCCTGCTTCAATGCAAAAGTTATGGAATCCTTTAGAGGTGTACTCTCCTCTGCTGTTAGATCTCAGAACTTTGATCCTCTTCCAGATAATTTCTCTACATGAGATTTAAACTCTTTGAACCTCTCAAGTACTTCTTTAGATTCTTTAGATTTCATGAAATAAATCTGAGTCTTTCTAGAGTGGTCATCAATAAAAATAATTTAATACAAGAAACCACTCAAAGAACCAACAGACATTGGACCACATAAATCAGAATGAATGATATCTAGAATACATTTAAATCTAATTTATCTACTATAAAATGGACTTTTAGTATTCTTACCCATGGCACAACCTTTGTAGTTACCTTCAAGCTCCTGGTTGAATTTTGGAAGACCCGTGACCATCTTCTCCATGATAGGTAGAGCCCGAAAGTGTAGGTGAGCCAATCTTTGATGCTAAAGATCACACAAACTTGAATAATCATGTACTAATGCCTGAAGTGGACAAGTGATTAGCCTATAGAGGCTCTCATGTCTAACTCTAATTAATCGAGTAGTTTTGAAGTTAGAATTCTTCATCCACACAATAACTTTGCCTTTGGAGAAGGCAACTTGGTATCCCTTGTCTTTCAAGGCTGAAATGGAAACCAGATTTTTTTTTATGCCTAAAACATAGAGAACATCACTTCACCTTAGATTAATGATAGAATTCAAGTGGAGAGTAGAGATCCCAATCCATTTCACCAAATAGCTAGCATCATCTCCAATGATAACTTATTCACTAGAATTTATCTCCATCAAGTTTGATAAATGCTCCTGAAAACCAATGATGTGTTGAGATGCACCACTATTAATCAGCCAAGTGTTGGTGTTGGTAGGTACATTGCTTGACAATGCTAAATAGAACAAATATTCACATGATTCTTTCTGAGGAGATGCATCATTAACATCTGCAATGGTGGCTTGTTACTTAGGCCTAGAAGGACAATGCTTGGCAATGTGACCATACTTGTCACACCTAAAGCATTGGATTTTGGAGAGGTCCCTCTTCTTCTTGAAAGTGAGAGCACCATCAGTTCCATTATCTCAATTCCTCTTGAAGAACACTTTCTTCCCATTCTTTCTTTTCTTCTTAGATGTTTCAGAGGCAAGGACATGAATGTGTTCATTGGTAGAGCTTTGACCAATTCCTCTAGCGGCCAATCTAGAATCCTCTTGAATACAATCTACCCTCAATCAATCAAACTTGGGAACTTTTGATCTTACACTGATTCCTTGAATGTAGGATTCCCATGATGAAGGAAGGCCATTCAGAGCAAGCATGGTCAAGTATTTGTCATCAACTACATGACCAATTGTAGAGAGCTAATTTCTTAATTCTAAAATCTTCATAAAGTAAGCAATAATTGTTTCTCCTTTCTCCATTTTCACATGATGTAGTTGTTGCTTCAGTGCAAGAGCTCGGTTGGTGTTGTTGTCTTCATACATCTCTTCCATGGTTTTAAACATGTCACTTGCCGTCTTCAACTTGGAGACAATCGGAACAATATGATCTTTAACGGAGTAAACCAATATCTTCTTCACCTTGATGTCTTTCTTTTTGTTTTTTAACTGCAACTTCTCTTCTTCCTTTGATGGTTCAGGAACTTTGGTTTCCACAAACTTGGCCAAGTCATTTTCTTCCAAGGTGAGCATGATTCTAAATCTCCATGATGTGAAGTTGGATTCTCCTTCGAGTCTATCCTCAATTTTAAGACTGTTCACCATCTTGACTAAAATAGGGATAAACAAGAGATATAAAGAACAATAGAGTATTGTTGCAATGACAAATATGATCATGATGTTCTTCAAACCCACTCTGATACCATGTTAGTTTTTATGATTAGAATTGAAGCAATCAGAAAATACAACACAATGATCAATGAGCACAACAAGATACCCTATATTGAATGATAATAATATAAATATGCTTTACAATGGCCAAATCTAAGGCCTACAAGTATGGCTTCATTTCTTAAAGTACAATGAATAATATCACAGTTGATAAATCTGATTTGCTCTTGAACTAACTTGATCTGCTCCTTATAAGTTTGCTCTGCCTTGTGAATTATGCTTATGATTGAATATATTCGAATGTGTGTCTTGAACAATGAGGAATCATTATATATACAAGTAAGAGGAAAGAGACACATGTCTTCAATCTCCATGTCAGCCTCCACCAAAAATCATGTTTAAAAAAATACAAGTTGGGCTGGAAGTGGGAACTTGACACTGCTCCTTTAACATCAACACTGGAAAGTAGAAATCGCTTCTATTTTTGGGGATCAATGTTGTTTATGTTTCAATAACAATTCATTTTATTGTAATAGCTTTTGGGCAGATGACTTGATAATACTACTCAATTTTAATCCATAATAAGGGATATGTGATTTGCATAGAATTACATTTAATACCACATATTATATGATGGATATGTGATGTTTGATTCCAATTTATTTTGAATAGTAAACCTTAAGAACATATTACCTTTCATTGGAGCCCTTATTTTTAAGTACATCACATCTTCACATGTTTGAGGATCCTCTTAGAAAAATGTACAATTATTTTTATTAATTTTAGTTTTAATTTGTATTTATGGAATTCTTATATATTTATGGATAATTTTTTATTTTTTTGATGTGGTGCTCTGTACGTAATATCTTATTTTTTAAATAATTATTTGGTTGTGTTTTAAATTGATCACAGACCTTTTTTGATTTAAAATTATTATTTTGATAATAAATATGAATTGTAAATTCCAACCAACTATTTTTCTATAAAACTTCACATAAACCATTATTATTTTTAGTAATAATAATTTTAATAAAATATTTAATAGTAAAAAAATTAATGAAATATTTAATTTTTAATTACATGCATGATATTTTGTACTAATAGATATAATCACATGTTACCATGCACCAATTGCAAAAAAACATGGACCTTTCCACTGCCAAAAGCCCACTTGTACAATCCAAAAAAATTCTAGCAATGATGTGTCATTTCAAATTGTTAAATCTTGATGGAAGTGTACGCCCGACATCAAAAATACCATTTTCGATGTATCCAAAATTAGGATTTGGAGAAATTAGGCCAGTCACCATGCGGGTGGAGCCAGAGACCACGGGATGACGCCATTACAACCTTCCACATTATTACAGTCAACCTGCATCGTTTTCATCCATCATTTTCATTCGGATTTCACCTTTCTATCAATTTAATGAAGTGACAAGGTTTCTCATTATTAAGGTTTGCATTGCATTGGAGTGCAACATATTTAAGTTTTGGTTTTGAGTGGATGCTATAATAATGAAGGTGTCTCCTCATTCAGTTTATTAAATTCTTAATGGAAGTGTCATCCCCACATTTCAATTTCATTTCCTTTTTAGGTATTTGATTAGTATTTCAAGAAATTAGGGTTTTGTAGATACTCAAAAACAAATGTGATTGATAATGTTATCATATGGGTTATGAATAAAGAAGTTGAATATACATTTTTTTATTTCAGTCTTGTTGAAGTTGAAATGCTCTTATGTATTGAAGAAAATATATAATCATATATATAATTTTATGGTATGAATAGCTATCAAAATCCTTGGACACAGGGAAAATTTTGTATTCCATCCAATGCATTTTGGAAATTTATCATATTGTATTGTATCATCAAAAGAAGACCCTCATTATGCCATCTTTATCTACCAGAGAAATAACACACAACAAAAACATGATGGGGTTATTATCTTATGCCCCTTTCATGTTCTAAAAATATATTTCAACAATTGTATGACTACTTATTTATTTTAGCAATACAAAATAATCATTTTTTTTAATAAACCATATAAAAATATACGGTGAAATTTTGGACAAGTTGTCAAAATTATATTATATATATAAATTATCTTCAATTTTCATTTTTTCTACTATAAATTATATCAAAATGGTAATGTAAAGTAAATATCCACCATAAAAAAATCAAAATAGAGAGAATCGACTATCAAATTTAAACCTGAGTGAAAATAAAAAATAAGAAAATGGAGTGGCTACTATAGAGAAATTACAAATACTAATCACATTACATGTGTTGAAACCCAAAATCAAATTGAAAAATTACTTGTAAGTCATGATATGACGCACAAATTATTGTTTGTTGGATGACTATTTCAAAAAAATTATGTCAATTAGATTTACCAAAAAATCAATACTAATTATGCTCTCAATATATCAATGTCGCTAATTACATTATCAAAATTTTAAACCTAACATTTTAATTAGTTTAAGTCTATGCCTTATTACACAATAAAATAGTTAATGGGTTGCAAACTACAATGTCATCCAATATTAGTCATTGGCTTATGATCTATATTATATTAATGATGTAATCTTAGAGGGCTTAGTTTGTTTATAGATACCCCTTACCTTTGGTCATGAACTAATTGTTTTCAATATAGAAATATAGATGTATGTGTAACAGACACAAACGATGTGATGCATGAAATATTTTTGTAATATTATCAAATGAGATCAATGAAACCACTACTTTATATGTGAATCTTGATGTGTAAATCATTTGTTTGTTAATCCTATTTGAATGAATTAAATGGTTAAATCTAAAGTTATATTTGTAGTAACAATGACTAAATGTGTTAACCCTAGTGCCTAAGTAATATATAGTCAAGTCTATCCACCATTGAGTGGTAAAATTGATGGGAACTAGTCTAGTTTGCACACCATAGGTGAGTGCATGAGGTCACTACTCCCATGATGTGTTGACATAATATCTCATTATTTCTTCCTTCTTCTAGGCATGTGACTAATAATTAGTCAAGTGAAAATAAGGATAAAAGTGCCCCAATGGTAGGAATAGTAACATGTAACGTAAATTTACCTTGTGATGTCCTATTTATGACCTTATATCATCTAATAAAAATGTTTTTACTAGCTAAATATATGTATATATCAAATATTACTAATAAATTTCATTTTACACACATTTTTATTTGAACCATTATCCACCATAATTCCATTTGTGAACTTAAAAAATGTATATATCAACATAAAATTAGACAATGAACAATTGTTAGGATCATTTTTTTAGAATTTATTGGTTGTAAACTATAATTAGAGAAGGCTCCTTAGCGTGTCACTAACCACACATATTAACCCATCAAGAATATAACCATTATAAACCAATGGGTAATATTTTTGAGCTATAATTTAAACACCATATTGGTTTTTAAGTTGAGTGTCATTATTTGGAAAAGGGTTGGTAAATATCTTCAAATGTTGATAGGGTTGGTAAACTGGTCCATTCAAAATAATATTGTGACCTTATGCATTTTATTATATGTATATATCAAAGATTAGTAATAAATTTCATTTTACACACATTTCTATTTGAACCATTATCCACCATAATTCCATTTGTGAACTTCAAAAGTGTATATATCAACATAAAGTTAGACAATAGACAAGTGTTAGGATTATTTTTTATAATTTATTGGTTGTAAACTATAATTAGAGAAGGCTCCTTAGTGTGTCACTAACCACACATATTAACCCATCAAGAATATAACCATTATAAACCAATGGATAATATTTTTGAGCTATAATTTAAACACCATATTGGTTTTTAAGTTGAGTTTCATTATTTGGAAAAGGGTTGTTAAATATCTTCAAATGTTGATTAGGTTGGTAAACTGGTCCATTCAAAGTAATATTGTGACCTTATACTTTCATTTTTATATTTTTTGAATATGTATTGGATCTTATGCTTCAAATCTATGCATTTTATTATATGATGGCTAAGTGTTCTATGATAATTATAATATCCACTAGAATCATGGTATTTAGAAAAGGGAATTGATAAGTCCCATTCTCATTGGGAAGGTAAAGATAACATATTACATTTAAGCAATCATTTAAGAACATTTTGAGGACTCTCACTTACCTATGTAAATCTTCTAAGTTCTCTTTGTTGTGAAATGACTACCTTATCTAATGGTTGATTCAAATCATTGACTACATTCCTAACCTCATTCTTAAGTTGAAAATTTATATCACTAGAGTTGGCTTGATTGTTGATTTACCTTGATATTTAGTTGTATTATAGATACAGACATTAATCCCATATATAAGCATATTGGCCTCTAAAATTTTGATATCATTATTTATAACCATGTATCAAAGTTCATATAAATATTGGTAATAGTTGAAGGCCACTAAGTCTTTAATGGGTTGGAGTAAAATCTAAGAGAATTGAATTTTTAATTTGTTATCAAGGAATTTGTGAGTTATTTTGGTAAGCATGAATTTGAATTAAACACAAACTCATTAACATTCTCATTAAGTGATTATTTAAGTTAGATAATTTTTTGAAACATCACCTTCATGTTGATGTTAATCAAATAAATTAAGATGAGAAATTATCAACCAAATAATTTAAATCCATATATATATCCAAGTGGAAAAGCATAAAAAAATCAAGAGCATAATCTTTAAGACATTTAAGAGAGATTTTTTTCAATAATTTATCATTATGGATTAATTTGATAAATGAAATATAAAAAGACTTTATTGGGTGAGAAGTACCACCCTTAGTATTGAATACTTTGAATTGAAGAGCCATAAAATTAGAAGGCAAGGGAAAAATAAGGCTCTCATGTTTCAAAGGATTATTTAATGTATCATGTGAATTCACCTTATGATTTTATTTTTCTAGATTTTAGAAAATAATTTCATTATGTTTTTTCATTGCTTGTATAGATTATTTAATGAATATATCTAAATGAGTTGGAACAAAAGGACTAGTAACATAAATAGGAATATGAACATTTTAAACTTAAGACAAACTATATATAATATCCGTAGACTGAAATATATTTTTAAAGGGTTGAGGAACTTGAAAATAAGCATTAAGATCAATTTGATAATGTAAATATATATTAATCCAATTAGAAGAAATAGGAGGATGAACAATACCAAACACAAATCTCAGTTACGTGCACATTACATGGTATAGGAGGGGAACTTATAGAAATTAGAATATTATTAGAAGCATTCAAACATCCATGATTGGTTTTATAAAGTATTTCATTAGTGATACTCTATTTAACATGATTTTTATTTTGATAATATTTTAACACATTTAAAATTTCATATATTCCTTTGGATATTTTAAAATATATTTTCTAAACAAAGAAATTAATTCTATCCTTTCTTTATCTCATCCAAAATGTTCAATGTTTTCATCCATGTCACTATCATTATCACTAAAATTATTTACATTTTCATCATTTATATAATTTACATGTGTATGTATACAAGCAACAATCA
The DNA here is from genome assembly GCA_037957365.1 of Torreya grandis. Taxonomy (NCBI): domain Eukaryota; kingdom Viridiplantae; phylum Streptophyta; class Pinopsida; order Cupressales; family Taxaceae; genus Torreya; species Torreya grandis. Next base: position 1,368,644 of record JARHVA010004840.1, on the reverse strand, counting down.
CCTCATTAATAATTGCCATTCTATTTTTTAAATTAACATATATTAATCAAAAGAAGCTCAACAAAATCATCTTGTTTAGAATTCAATCTATCACTTCACTTAGTATGGAACACATATCTAATATATTTAAATGGCATAAGTTGTAATTATATATCATATAAATAAGGGTTTTAAAAGTGCACAAGAAGATAAAACTAATGATGGGAAAGTGAGTAAGCCTAAATCTAGACAAATCAGGTCTATAATAGTAAGGCTGCCCTAGAAGGGAATGAAGCATTAAAAGTTAGGGTTCATCAAAATCCTAGGCAAAATTAAATACAATATGCAATATAATTATCAATATAACCATATAGTGGAAAGTAAAAAAGGTTGGGAACAAAAGAGCACATGTTCATCAAAACATTTTGATGAAATTTTTTAGGGTCAAGCAGACTAAACTAATAACAAAATTTATGTACAGAAGATAAATTTCAATTTTACACAAATTTAAGAAAATTAATATATTTTAAATTTGTAATAACAATGGTTTAATATGCTTGAAATTTGATTAGGAAATTTATATAGAAATACCCAAATCTAGATTTACTTATACACTATTGAATGATTAAAGTGGGTTAAAATAGGTCTATAAGTAATCCCAAAGTAAAACCATAAAACTTGTGAAGATTATAAAAGTGAAAAAAAATATTTAATTGATCAATATTAGTAATGAACAGGATTGTTAGGTCAATCATGGTAGGCTAGGTTCGATTTTAATCACTAGGTTCGATCTTGATAGATGATGGTATATTCTCTTGATATTTTTTAAGCATATTTATTTTTCCTTTTTGATAAAATCCTAACTTAGATTATCAAATTGAGTTGAAAATATTTAAAATTTATTTATCCTTTCTTTAAACCCTAAACTACTCCATGAGACATTGTAAAAATATTAAGAAATGAGTGTAGTTATGAGAATCTTACTTTAGTCAGACTCTTGTTCTTAAATAGTCTGGTAGTCAACACTCATGTATTCAAGCATACAAACCAATTTAATATAAATATCTTCACCATTATCACTATGTATGGTAAAAATTGATGAATAGATTCCATATGATTTTTTAATACTTATTTAATTTTTATTTTTGTATAAGGGGGCACACATGTCAATAGATGGTATCAATAATAAAAATTAGAGCACAATATTTCTTGGGATATCCCTTTAGAATTAATTAAAATTTAAAATGTATTACCATGATTGTGTGTATATATACTTATTTGGATTAAAATTAAGACCTTAACTATGTGTAAACCAATGCTAAAAAAGGTAGGAAAGCCAAAAAATAAGGCATATAAAACAAGGAATAGGGGTTAATGGAACCAAAAGGCAAAGTCAACAAGATCAAAGGCATCAATATTAGAAAATAATAAGATTGTTGATTCAATATTTGTATGCTGACCATTAATCCTTAAAATAGTTTTTTCATATTTTACTAGCATTTGAAGTCATATGCAGGTAAACAGAGAGTTATTTTTTTAGGTTTTTAAGTGTTACTTATTGAATTGTGGTATTATTTTTAACAAAAATTTAACTAAAATTAAAGTTTTAAAGACAACATAAATAAATGGAATGGAATAAGAATCATAAAACAAGATAAAATGTACCAATAAGAACCTCATCTAAACCAATAATCCATATACACAAAAATATACTAATATCATTAAAAATATGTATATTTATATCAAAATTAAGTGTCTAAAATATCACTCAAAATATCATGACTCCATTCCACTTAAATTACTACATTGAGTGACTAATTATTGACATGATTCCATTATATTACTAGATAAAAGACAATGTCTTAAGAATAAACCCATTACATTTTAAGGAAAACGGTAGTTATGGATGACTTATGAGTTCATGTCATTCTCACCTAAAAAATATGGTATGCTTTAATTTAAATTTGGAAATGAGTTTCTTAAATTAGTTTTTATGATGAAATTCTTTTCATAATCTTTTGAGTGATGGTGTGTAACGTTTTATTTTCAGACAACACTGATTGGGGCCTTTGCTTATAGGATAACACACCTAGACTTTTAGTCAATTCTATACAATATTTTAAAAAAATATATAATTTATTTTCAAACTTAAGAGTACCTTGTGATTCATTTATAAAAGTTTAGAAAATTGACATTTCAATCCTTCCCATGTATGAAAAATTTGTCTCATTTTGGGATAACAACAAAACCTTTCTAGCTTTTAAATAATTCTAGACTAATTAAAAGAGAGGATGGCTTGGTCTTCCTTGAAACCCAATCTAGACATCAAAATTATACATTTATTTTGGGATAATTTATAGATATTTTCCTTAATAAAAAAACATTTTATAGATTGTGATCAACCTGGCCATTTTAACATAATAAGTGAAAATGTAACATATATGTTATAACTTTAGGTGTCAAATCTAGAAATAAATCTTAGAAGTAAACAAAATTGGCATTAAATATTTGAATTTTTTATGGTTCATGATTAAATTTAAATATATATTTATTGAAAAATTTTATTTAAAATTATGTGATATATTTTATAAAATGATTCTTAATAATTGGTCAATTAAAAAGGTAGGATGGTATGAGGCCACACCCTAAGCAAAAATCAGTAGATAAAATAAATGGGATTTAGTAATCTAAATACCATCATAAATACACCAAAATAATTTTTTTGAACATTTAACTCACTTATCCCAATAGGATTATTACTCATTTGGCATGGGATCAACCCCTAGATGAAAATCTATAAATAATACATCTTTATCGTTGTCACTTTGAAATTAATGATAATTTTAGGAAGTCAATTTGAGGGTATCTTTCTCAAAGGATTAATTTTGGAATAATTATATATTATCTTCCATATAGAGTGGCCTAAGATGTTAAATTCATAGGATACTTAATAGAATTTATGCTTAACTCAAGAACTATATCATCTTATACCCTTTGGAGGTTTCGATGAAGTCAATACTTCATTATCTTCATCATTTAATTAAATATTTAACATTAATATAAGTTTCCAAAGATAATCCAAATTTATCTATTCATTTCCATTTAATTTATAACTTGGGCCTTTTCTTTCTTCTTCTGTTGACTACTTACAATTCCTCCCTTTCCTTCTCATTGGTTACAGCTAGAGGGTAGTCCCAAACTATAAGACCATGATTGTAGCATATCAAACATTAAAAATTGAGGTTTTCATAATAAATATTTTTAATATACTTTTATAGGTATATAAATATGAGACTTTTGGAGAGTTAATGGAAAAAAAATTGAGGTAAATGATTATATGTTTTTTTGCTAAATTTTAAAAATGACAATTTTTTGAGTCTTGTGTCTTTATTATAGATTTTTTTTGGAGTGGGTTTAATTCCAACAACCTTTTTATTACATGTGTAATAATATTTAAAAATAAATGTATATAATATCATACTTTTAATCAAAACATCAGTTAAATTATTTTTAGTGATTTATGATTTTAACATTCAATAGTTATAGACTAGTATATTGAAAATATCACCTTAAGTTGATATTGTTTTAAAACATCCTTGGGATTTGAAAGATAAATAATATTGATAATATTTTATAAATATGAATTATGATAATTAAATTATTTTAATTTTATATAAATATCAAAATAAAATATATTAAGGATGAAGTTATTTTTGTAGTTGGTCAAAGATTACAGACATGAAAGTTTTGTTTATTTATTAGATGATTGAGATGTGTTATATAAATTTTTTTAATCCTATATAATATAATTTTTCATATATATCATGAAATTACCAACACTTAATTAGTCTATCCATTCAAACAACCCACACAACCACTAATACACACATACATAGCAAACATTAAAATTAACTAATTATGTCACAGACTAACATATGACATGATAATATTAACATTAACCTATTTAGTACACATATAGGTAAATGAACCATTAACATGAATTGGAATAGAGGATGTGACACATACTTCTATATGGTCAAAAAACTGTATGACCTTTCAACAACCATAAATGTTGATGGATAGTGAACATATCAACTTTTCACCATCCATGTATTAATAGGGAATATATAAACATTTTATGATAAACTATCTAGTTTATAGGTAACATGTCAACCCCTCATACTATCTAAATTTTACATTAATTTGTGTTGGAAGTAGCTACTAATATGGAGGGAGTAAATCAATAATCAAAAACAATCATTCAATTAAAAAAACATTTCATCATACATCAACTTGATCTAGCAACATCATCATGAAAGCACATAAATACAAAGCATGAAATAAGAGCATACATCACATGAAAAAAAGAGATATGTGGGAAACCCTCAAGGGGAATAAAACCTAGTGAACCCTACAAAATGGAATATATTCCTATAATAAAAAGTTCCACCATTTAGACTAGCACCAACTGATCAAGGAACACCCACTACTCAATTTAGTCAAGCACCCACTTGACCTTGAACTAGCTTCAACTAGCAAGGAGGATACAACCCCCTAGGTAGCTAAGAACCTACTCAACTACCTATGATATGATATCCACCTCTTATCTAATTTCAAAAAAACCTGATGATGGAATCCTATTACTTTCACTCTTCACCCCTCAATCTCTCTCAAATAGCCTTTAGGGCTTACTTGCTCAATCTGCCTCTTACTGGGTTATTAGATTAATTGACCTTATCATTCACATACACTAATTTGATCAGATATGTTTAACTGATATTATTCACTCTGTGATGGTCCTCAATGACTTGTACCTTCTCTTTCACTTTTTATCTCCTTTGCTTGGCTCAATACACACTCAACTAGCACAAATAGGCCAATTAGGCCTTGTACTTATATCACACTCTTGGTCTAACCCATCTTGGTCAGCCAAGATCTTTAAGACATATGTGTCATCCTTGAAATAGGTTCATAAAAAAATTACATGTGATAACCACACACTAAATAGGCTTTTCATTACCTCATTAGCCCCAAACCTCTATTAGGCCTAGTTAGGACCTAAAACAATTGGGCCTTCAAATCGACATGTTACATCTTGAACCTCTTAGACTATCTTCAGCCTATATTAATGCTTAAAAAAATTAAAATGTAACTTTAGTAGTTCCCTTATATCATACATATGGTTCCATATTATATTAAAGACAAACTCACACGTTAAACCTACAAATTAGGCCTCCTCACTCTTTAGGCCTTCATACACAAAAAACACTATCTTCTAGAACATAAGAATACTATAAAATTTATCACATAAAATCATGAAAAAATAATATTTATATGTCCTACATGACCTATTAAACATCACCAAAATCATTTCCCAATAACGCACAAATCAATAGACCTCAAACCAACTCTTTTAAGATGATCAGTCAGACTAGTCATACACAGTCAAAGAATAGTCATATAGAAGCTCATATTTTTTTACATGAAAGGATGATTTAAAATCTCTTAATTCACATGAGTATATTATATTATTCTTATATATAAACCTCCAAAGTTTATTTCTTAAGTTCTAGTAACATTCATTGGTCTTATAGACGAATCACACATGTCTCTATTTCATAGTCTCATCACTACTAGACAAGCATTTTTGTCTTGTATGATTCATTCACATAACCTATCTATTAATCTCACACAAATATTGTGTAGTAAAATTAATTATCTAAAAACATTAGGATATTCATTAGGAATATCACCACTTTCCTAACCATATCTGGAACAGTCACTTAGGCTTAAAATATAGTCATAGTGAACATGAAACTTGACACTTGTCTAGGTACTTCCTTGATCTTACACTACAATAATTTTTACATCCAACATCTTGAGACCAAATCAAACCACTAATATATGGATTTATAATATCAAACAAGGAACATACAGATCATTCTAAGAGTCATACACCTTCAATATCTTCATTACTTAGATAGGCCACTTTAAAGGATTCTTCTTGCATGACTATAGGCATCATCATCAATCAAAAAATAATATTTTAGTAGGAATATGTGTTTAAAAAATTCCCCAAACCATTGTATTCCTCCCTATTCACCTACACATCACCCCTAAATAGGTTATCACCTAGCATGGTTTTCTTTACTATTTCCACTATTTGGAAGATTAGTGATATGATAAATTTATTTCTCAAGATGATTGAAATAGTAAAAATACCCTACCAAACCAACTCCATGGACCTCAATGAAAATTTTTGACCTTCAACGTTCGATAGCTTGTATACATTGACTTAGTTAATCCTTCCTGTAATATCAAATTTTCTAGAAAGAAACACTTTTATGTACCTTATGCTTACTACCCTAACACACCACTACCACTTAGAGGTTATTTAAGGAGTCATATATATAATATAATAGTAAAACATGGTCAACCAATCCATTTTAGGTCCTTTCTATTAGTTTCTTTCCAATCACTCCACTATGAGGGTTTATAGAGGGTTTTGACCAGTTTACATTATTAACAAATGTTCATAAAGAAATATATTTTAAACTAATGAAAATCACTTGGAAAACCTTCTTATTTCCATGTTCCATCTTTACAAAATGTCTCAGGTCACCATGCCAATGATCATCATGAATGACTTCTCGAGCTATGAAACCTTCTTTTTGCCTTCATAAGTGCCCTATTAATGTTGTTTCTTACTTAATCTTACTCATCAAAGCCTATAAATTGGTAAAAATGTTTGACCCAACCTATCATACCTCATTATATGGCTATATTAAATCTGTTACCTTGGGAAATTAATTTGACACTTCATGTGGACCTCACTAGGTCATTATATGCTTATATTAGATCTGTTACCAAGAAACCACCTTGAATCCTCTTAAAATGGCCTTACCACCACAAATTCATGTCATATAACTTGTTTATATGCTCCAAAAATTACAAACTTTTTCTCCCTAGTCTCAACCTTCTCAACACTCTAGGCTACCAAGCCTATGCCACTACATAAGGCTCTCAAGCCTATGCCATAACATTGATCATATTATGACATCACCACTTTGTCATTACCTTTGAAATCAATGCACACATGAAATTAAGCCTCTAACATAAATGATAACACACTTGAAAACAATATCCCCATTTATCATTGATGGTAACCTCTTCTTATCTTTCTCCTCCTTTGCCATTAATGGTATGGTGAACTAAACAACCACCAAACTTCCCTTAACATCATATATGTATTCAAATAAACTTTTTATTTCTCAAGATACTTGATTATATTTCATACATATGAATCAATTATTACCCCTTTGACATAAACCAACATGAACTTGGATTTATCTTATCCTTGGACATGTTTACCTATAGAACTTACAAGCTCCCTTTGCTCATGCATGAAGATTCAACATATTTTCACAACTATGATTAGGTTTGATCAAGTCATCATATCAACCTTATTAAACTATCATATATAGAAAATTTATCCACATCTTCAACATGATTGAATCATCTCACATATGTTCCCCCTCACATCATGTATAGCTCTTCAAATCATGCATAATATCCGAGTTAGCTCCCCTAATTCCAAGATTCACCTAGATCATGACATCTTCAACAGGTCTCCTTTAGGATGACAAAGAACTATTTTAAACACTCTATCTTATTTGATAAATATGAACATAAAAAACCAACTTTTAGAAAACTCCTTATGCCTTCAAGCATATTTTTCTTGAAGATCCTTAAGTCATCAAGGATCTAAACTCTACAAGATCAACAATTAGTCATATTAGGTATGTGAGACCTCATATAGTATAGAAGACCTCTGATCTAACTTGTGTCTCCTTAATGAGATGCCAACATGTGTCATACATATATTAATTTATTCACTATAACTTAAAGGCCATTTATAAAATCAAATAACACTAATCTTATCATGACATGTTTCATTGATCACTCAAAGACCAACTTTTCATAATCTATCTATACCTTGTATATGATAACTCAAAAATTCTTCACCTTCATAATGCTATGAACTCACTCATACACTTGCAAAATATAAAACATTTCTAAGACCTTATGAGGTCAATCATGTCATAAAATAAACCATTTCAATTCAAGTCACATTCTTAAGAGCATACTGTGATAATCTCCTTCAATTTTTGTAGGAAACAAGATAAGCTAAAAAAAATCACCTATAGGACTTCTATGAACATCTTTAGGGTTATTATAACATGATAAAAACATTCTCAGATCACCTATAGTCCTTATAATATATTACCAATCATCTCCTGACACTAGAATTGGTCCTCGAGACCAATCAACAACTTTTCATACCCCTAATCTATCTCTGTCTTCTAAGGCACCATTAAAGCACACACAAATGCACCATGAGTATGTAGATAACTGGAGAAAACTTTTCACAAACCTATCCTAGTGATAACTAAGCATCAAAATTCATTACAAGGCCTAATCATATCAATAATAACTACCTTAAGATTTGTAAACATCAAACTCTCAATTCACTTCCTTTCATCTTTTGAGTTAGCTCTTTGTTTTAAGCAACAAATTGAACATACATAGAGCATCTAAAATATCTACAAGACATAAATAAAATATTCAAACATCTTGACCACTTACCTTGATATTATAATAGAAACAAATAACTCACCTTGTCACAAAAGGCTACTAAAGACAAGAACCTTCAAGCATAGTCATCTTTCAAGTTGACTTTCTTGCACAAGAGCACACATTCAAATCTCTCTCAAAGCATGGATTAGTATTATGATGTATTAAAAGAATAATAAAATTATTATAACATCAAAAATTTATCATTATATGATCTTTAATTATCTTTTACTAAAATTTGGTTCTCCTTTTCAAACACAAACTACAATAGTGAACTTTGATCCACATTTATTGTACCTATACATACCCCTAAATTAAACCACCACTTGGAGGGTCTTCTACACTGAGTCCTCATAAAAAAATTATTCTTAAATCATCTTTAGTTTAATTCATCCATGGATACTATGATACATTCTTTACAAACTGGTTTCCTTTGATAAATTTAAATTTTCAAATTCCAATGGTTATATTTTCATACAAAATTGGCTAATTATGAAAATAAGGAAAAATTCTTGGGATAACAACTTTACACCAATAAATATTTTGATAACATAAATTAAAGTCCTTAAAATTAGACCACATGATCTCCTCCCATAAGGGAATCCATCTATATACCAAACTGCTCATGAGTCCTTCACATGTGTAAATGTTGATGTCATCAATATGCCAACTCAACTTGACTTGACAAGAGAACAAGGATGAACTAGGAAACTACAAAATCACTCTAAATTCTTCTTATCATCTCCAATATTATACCAAACACTTATTACACCCAATATATCCTCTCATATCATCCTTCATGCCCTTTAAGACCTGTAATACCATCATACACTAACTAAATATACTCTTGACTTCTTTGTCTATGCAAAAAAGACATCAACACTCCCTGACCTCATGTGACATTTAGAATTATTCTATTGTATCTTATAAAATAAAAATACAAAATTTAAAATGTGATAATACAATTTATACTTCATGAATATTCAGATAGATCTCAGTTAGCTCTCATACTCTAAGCTTCTAATCGAAGCATTGCCTATCTTTCTTCTTTCATGTTAGCTAATCAAGAGACCAACTTCAATAAGCTCTATCATTCAACTTAATTTTGATCTTACATTTTGATTCAAAATAGTCCTTCTTTAAATTTTATTGTGTCATCATGCATACTACTATGAAACCATCTACCATGATATTCACAAACTTATCCGTCACTACAAGCAAGATGAACATTATCCTCATCATACCTCAAGCTCCATAGGATCACATGTAGCTTGTCAAGCCTCCTCCAAAGGTTTATATCTGATACCAATTATTATAATTAGATACTAATAGGGTGGGGAGTGAATTAGTATTCAAAAATGTTCATTTAATTCCAAAACCATTTCATCATATATCAGTTTGATCTAGCAACATCATTATGAAAACACATACATACAAAGCATGAAACAAGAGCATACATCACATGCACACAAGATATATGTGGAAAAACCATAAGGGGATTAAAACTCACTAAGCCCTACAAGATTGACCATAGTCCTATAGTAACAAGATCCCACAATTAGACCAACACCAACTGATCAAGGAGAACCCACCCCTTAATTTAGTCAAACACCCCCTTGACCTTTAGCTAGATCCAACTAGCAAGGAGCCTACAACCCCCTAAGAAACTAAGCACAAACTTAGATACCTATGATCTGGTATACACCTATGATATGATTTCAAACACACCTGATGATGGACTCCTCTTTCTTGCACTTTTCACCCCTCAATCTCTCTCAAACAATCTCAAAGTTTACTTGCTCAATCTGCCTCTTACTATGTTCATTAGGTCAATTTAACCTTATCATTCACATGCACCAACTTAATCAGATATGCATAACTAATTTTATTAACTCTTTAATGTTACTCAATGACCTTTACCTTTTCTATAAAAGGTTATCTCCTTTGCTTAGCTCCACACACACTCAACTAGCACAAATAGGCCAATTAGGCCTTATATCACACTCTTGGTCTAACCTATCTTGGTTAGCCTAGATCTTTACCACATCTATTTCACCCTTGAAATATGTTATTACATACATTACATGTGATAACCACACACTACATATGTCAGTCATTACCTCATTATACCCAAACCTCCATTAGGCCTTTGAATCCACACATTACACCTTGAACCTGTTAGACTACCTTCAGCCTCTATTAATGCTTCAAACACTTAAAATGTAACTATAATAGGTCCCTTATATCATACATATGGGTCCATATTACTTGAAACACAAACTCACACCTTCAACCTAACAATTAGGTCTCCTCTCTGTTTAGGCCATCATACACAGAAAACACATTCTTATAGAACTTAAGCATAGTATCAATTTTCTCATATAAACTCATGAAAAAATCATATGGATCGGTCCTCCACACATATTCAAAGTATAGTCATTTAGAATCTCATTTTTTATAAATGAAAGGATGATTTAAACACTCCTAATTCCCATGAGTATATTATTTGAGTCTTCTAGATCAACCTCAGAAGCTTAGTTCTCATGTTCTAGAAACATTCATTGATCTTATAGACCAATGACTCAGGTCTCTATTTCATAGTTTTATCAATGCTATACAAGCCTTTTTATCTTGCATGATTCATTTAGATAACTTGTCTCTTAAGATCCCACCAAGATTTTATAGGACAATTAAGTCTCAAAAAACATCATGATATCCATTAGTAACATCAGCACTTATCATGAGATCTCAAACACAACACTTACCTAATCATACCTATATTAATCACTCAAGATCAAAATACAGTCGTGGTAAACATGACTCCTAACACTTATCCAGACACTTTCTTGATCTTCCAATGCATTCATTAGTCCTTCAAAATCCTAATATAAAATGAAATCACTAAGATATGGATGTCTAATAAAAAAATGAACATATATATATATATAATTCTAAGAAACACATACCTTCATTACTCAAACATGCCACTTTGAAGGATTCCGCTTACATGATTATAGGCATCATCATAGCTTGCCAATCAATTGATTAGGAGGAATAGGTCTTGAGATAATACCCTAAACCATTAGATTCATCCCTACTCACATCCACATCGCCCCTAAATAAGTTCTCACCCAAGCTTAGTTTTTTTCACTATTTTAACTCTCTGACAGATTAGTGATATGACAAATCTATTGCTTAAGATTATTGACATAGTGAACATAACTTTCCAAACCAACTCCATAGACATCAATATCAATTATTTACTTTTATCCTCTAATATATTGCATGTATTGACACACCAATACCACCTATAGGTGCCTGCAGGAGTCCTATATATCATCCAATAGTCAAACTTATTCAACCAATCCATTTTGGGTCCTTTTTAGCAAGTTCATTCCAATCACTAGACTATGAGGGTTTATAAAGGGTTTTGACCAATTTACATTTGTAACGCATGTTTATAAATCACTATATTTAAAAACACTAAAAAAACTTGGTAAAACTTCTTAGGTCCATGTGTCATCTTTCCTAAAAGGCTCAAGTCACCATGTGAACTCTAAATGTGCCAATGAGCATCACAAACTTCTTCTCAGTCTAGGACACCTTCCTTCTACATGCATAGGTGTCTTTCCAAAATTGTTTCTTGCTTAATCTTCCTCATCTAAGCCTAAAAATTTCTAAAAACCTTTTACCCAACCTATCATACCTAATTCCATGCTTACATGAGCTTTGTTACCCTAGAAACTCACTTTGACACTTTATGTGGACCTCACTATATCTCTATGCATACTAGGTCTAGAACTGCAGACCATACCTTGACCAAGTAACAACATTAATGTTCTTAAAATTCCCCTAACACCTAAAATACATTTCATATAGCTTCATGAGATGTTCCAAAGCTATCAACCTTCTTCTTCCTAGTCTCAACTTGCTCAACACACTAGGCTACCAAGTCTATGCCACTACACAAGGCTCTCAAGCCTATGAAAACACATTGATCATATTATGACATCACAACTTTATCATTACCCTTGAAATAAATGCACACATGAAATCAATCCTTTGACATAAATGACAACACACTTGAAACTAGTTAGCTCATAACCATATACATATATCGATACTTACATATCGATTGACATTTATTCACACCATACACAAAAAATATATAAATATTGAGGATTAGGTCATCACTATCTCATTTTTATACTAATTCATTATCACTACAACCTAATAATGAATAATATAATAAGTCACAATTTTTAAGAGGAAATATATCTTGGCCTTATTTGATTTGGCATACTTTTTTTGAAATTATTACACTATTAAGCCTCCAAGTTAGCGACAAACTCGAGGTCACCATATCTTGGCCTTATTCCTCCTTACTCCATTTGCTCAATTCTAATATTAAATTAGGATTAATCATAAATTTTGTTCTTCAATTTAAAAAACATTTTTTTTATAACAAAATCCCTACATAGGACTGACACATTCCCATTTCAATTAGAGGTTGAGTTCTACCAATAATGCATTTGTACATATGATAATTTTGATGTTTCTATTTTGATGAATTTTGTTTTGAATCTTGGGAATGTAAAAATTGAATGTATTGAAATTATATATAATTAAAAAATACTAAACTATAGCATAATAATAAAATTAATTATCCAATAGTTTTAGCCATTTTTAGACATTTTATATTATTAACAAGTATAATTATTAGTTCAAATAAACAACACTTTATAATAAAGTTACAACATGTGACTAATTATCTATATTAGTTTTATTTAAATAAGTCACAAAAAACTATATATTTGGTTTTGATATCAAATCTATATTAAGATGGACGAGTCTTTATAATTAGTACACACAAGGGAGGAAAAACACGTTCCATAGGAATTTTAGAGCACTAAATATTGACATGAATTGAATATAAATAAGTAAATAAATATTTTATAGGAGAGAGGTATATTTCTTCATGAGTCTTCACCGTGCATGATGGGGAAGAATTTATAGTCTATGATGATCCACATGGAACCATATATTAGAAATGAACACCATCATGTTAATAAAGTTAGAGAAGTGTAACTTTGGACTAGTGCAATATGCATAAATGATTTATTTAACTTTATCATTTACTAATGCTTTCTCTTTTACTAAATTATTGAGCATTAGTATCCCTTAGTTCACTATTTAAAGTGTTCATTGGGAAAGGGATAGGCAAAGCTCATGGTGATTTACAAGAGATGTTGATATTATATCATGATTACACTATTTCTATTATCATTTTGGCCTCCTAAAAGTGTGTTTCCATCTACCTCTTTCATATTATTATTTTTTCAACATTGATATCTCTCATATAACCTATCACATAATTATAGATAACACCATTTATTTTAGTGATTTTTTACCTTTATTGTACTATGTTAACTATTTGGATATAGTTTTGAGCATGTCTTTTAACTTTTACTAAATCAGTCAAGCCTATACCATTTCATGTCAACTAACCTATTATAACATTTAGATTAATAAATTGATATATTTTTAAGCTTGTATTTTGACATATGTACCATATCATCTTGACCAATATCATTCTATATCAGTTGACATCTTTTAATTATATCATTCATGACTATGCCATCATATTAGTGTCTATGGTTGGTTTTGGGTATTAGATCAATATATAAGGGTCATATTTTTTTTCTTATCATGCAATATACACCCTATTCACTCTAATTTCACTCATACTTCTATCCGAAATCATATTTAAAAGAGTTCATGGTCTAAAACCTTATCTTGAGGAAGCTTTTATAGTGATGTCTCTTAATCTCAATAGTAGTCATTAGAGGTTCGTAGCTGAGGATATCTTAGATATTTATTCAACTATTTGAAGTATTAGACCCTCAACATCTCTTTCCAAGATATACTTGAGCCAAAGGGGAAATTTATGCTAGATGGATCCAACCCAAGATAAGTATTTCTAATCATATGTTCTTTCTTTTATTTAATTAGTATATTAAATGGTGTTTGTTTCTTAGTGAATGAATGTGTGTGCACAATTGTTTAGGATTTTATACACCAGATAAATTAGTGTGGTTATAATATTTATTGTACATTCCATATTTCACTTTAGGTTGCATAGACCCCCATTTTGTTGACCATTTCACTTTACTCAATTATAATCATTCTAACCCTTCCCCTTAGTGTGGTTTACTTTCATACTTAGAATCACTAATAAAAATAAAATTAATTTCATAGAGATATTTTGAAATTTATATCCTTGTGTAATAGTCTTAGGCTTTGGAACCCTTTCCTATTTAAATTTTCATTATAGGTAACCCTCTCTTGGATGTGTAGATTTCATAGGTTATCACCCTGTCATCCATGAATCATAAGCTCTATTTTATTAACCTTATTCAAGTCCAAGTCTATTTATATAGGATGGATTTAGGTTAATCCTATCCCATGCTACATTCTAGTGAGCCTAATGTGAATCTTATCATATCTTTGGTTATCTCAGAGTAACATTCTCCTTTCTTATAACTTAGCATAATTTTCAAAATCAATATATATTTTGTAGTCTAACCATATATTCTAGCTTGATACCATTATCTATTTATCTATGAAAGCTATTGACATGCATGATACAATTATTTGTGTTTATAAAGTATATCTATCAACCTCGTATAATTAATTGTGTTTTACTAATTGCATTGGTCAGGATAGTACACACATTTTTATCATCCACCACTAGTGCCACCTTTTTATGAAACTATATTTTCTTGATCAATACAATATTTTTTCTAGACTTCATAAAGAACTATATAAACCATGCAAATACCATCAATTTCCATTAGATATTATTTTTTACATCATAATATTATGATCACCATTTAAAATAACTCCTCATGGTGAAATTCTACTACACCTTTTCTCATGATTGAGGATCCAAATAATAGTATTCTCGCTTATCATGATACATTTAGTGAGAGAAAATAAATTCAATATGGTCATCCTATTTATGATGATCCTTATGAGGATCCTAATTATATCACCTTTGACACTTGTGTAATTTTTTAATATCCCCATGATGATCTTGCTCCCTATTACCATGATGATATTTACACTTATAGCTATTTACCTACTCATGATGATCTGTATGAGGATCCTATTTGTCCCATATTCACCAATTTTCACATGGTTTAAAATATATATTATGATTCTCATACCTATGATGATGACTTTGATGGTGGTGAAAACCATATCATGATAGTGGATGTTCCAATTTATGATAGTTATGTCATCGACATAAATCTTATGATTTTCTCATATTTTCCAAAAAATCAAACAATGTTGAAAACATTTTCCTTGGTGTTTATACACTTATATCCCACTCTTTGGAAGACATATAAGTATTATTCATCAAACCTTTTCTCACATTCAACCAATTGTATCGATTCATTAGTTTATGAATAACACCTAATTAAAATGCCTACCACATTATACATTATAAGTGATTCTAATATTTTATCTTGTACAAACACTCATAACTATAATACTTGAAGCACTCCTAAACCACCACCAAAACCACTTATTTATAATGATAGAATCCAACCTAATATCATTAAATTTCACCCATATTAGATCTATTGAATCAACAATAAACTAAAATGTGTCGCTACAATTTTTTCTTGTAATCTACTGAGTCGGTCATGAACCAAAATGTCTTCACATAGTTCTTTTTTATCCATCTCACTACATCATCCATGCCATAAAATGTGCATATACATTTATTTTACTTTCACCAAATGAACTTATATGACCTAAAATGTGCCAATATAGTTCAATGTATTAAACCAAAATATAAACACCTAGTTGATAAAATAAATTTTATTCAAATTTCATCAAACTTTAACAACTTAGCCAATGCATTAATTTTAGTATTGTTTTACTAGACTATATCAACTTAGATGATAAAGTCAATTTCAATCCTATGTTTCTATACTATATCAACCTAAATAATATTTTACATGATAATTTAATATCACCTCCCAAAGTTCCTAAAATTACCTTAGATGCCAAATTTCCTATTGTAACATAGATTTACATAGATTTTTACATAATTACTAGGCCTGTCATTAGAGAGGTTAGCTCAAATCCATCTATATCACACAAGTTTGGACATAATTTTATTATTATATTCTTATTCTCATACATGGTGAGGCATCTTAAAATCCATGCTTTTCTTACTACACTTTAGGACACCTTGTGTTGGCCATAATTCATCCTTTGGGGCATCTTACAATGCCCATCTTTGATCTTGTGTAAGCCTTGAGGCATATTACAATGACCCTCTTCATTATCTTGGATTATTTATAATTCATCCTTACCATGAGTTAGCAATTAATAACCTTTCACATATTATAAAAAAAGTAAATTAAGAATCAAGAAACTTTATAAGATATATACAATTTCATTTCAAATGTTCTTATTAAATATAGATGTTAGAATAAATTTTGCTATTATTTCATGTCATGTTTCTTTGCTTTTCTAAAATTTACTTACTTTACACCTCTTTTGGGATGATTTACATACATAATTAATATTTTTTTTGTTCTTTGGTGTTTCTATCTTTAGCATTATATTCACTTTAGGATCTTAGGCATCAGCTTTAGGGTTTATATCATTTTACATTAATCCTTTGCTCCCCTTAAGTATCTTAACAATCACCTTCAGCTTTTATATAATTTTTTACTTACACCATTATTCCCATTTTGATTCTTTGGTAAATTTAAAATCAGCCTTAGATTCCCTTTAAGATCTTAGGTATCACCTTCATATTTAATATCATTTTTACTTACACCATTATTTTCATTTTTATTCTTTGGTATCTTTACATTTGACCTTAAAATTACCTAAGGATCTTAGGTATTACTCTTTGGGTTTATATCATTTTCACTTAAACCATTATTTTTTTTTTGGTTCTTTGGTATATTTACAATCACCCTTAGATTCACTTGATGATCTTTGGTATCACCTTCAATTTCCATATCACATCTTTTTTGGTGTTTTTTACATTATTTATTGTCATTTAATTCATCATTTCTCACATTTTTTTTAATTTTCTATTTACTTACTTAAGATGTAATTTTATTGCACTTAGTTTTTATTCTTTTCAAAGATGCATTTCCTCACATTTGACTAAAAATAATAAAATATACATCACATCATCTATCATCATAATTATTATTATCATTGTTAGATTTTAGATATCTTCCATGACATTCTATATTTTTCTCATATTTTTGTTTCCATGAATCCTTTTCATGAACTGGAAGAATACATAAAATACTGGAAATATAGAGAATTTAAAGGTACTAGCATAATATTTTGAAAAAAAATATTTTGGCATTTTATCTTATTTTTTAGGTACACTTCTTGTTTTGCATGGTGGTCACCTTACATCACATATGACATACGTAGATTTATCTACGATCAGTAAGGTAAGTGAAGGTACATATTTTAATTTATTTACATTCATTTACATTAGTTATTTCCACATTTCTTTTAAGTTATATTTTTATGTTACTATGTTTATTACCAAAGCACTATCTCACATTACACTATTGTGACTTATGAAGGGCTTTTAATGAATCATATGTATACATGTGGGTAGGTGCATATAGTTTGAGGTGAATTCCATGGGCATTTCTCATAACATGACCATGTTATTTAAATTTTAGAAATCACATTACTATTATTTTGCACATAAAAGTATGTGAACATGTACATGAAGCCAATCTTGAATTGAAGCTTATATTTACTATTGTAAATGTTAAGTATAATTTTACATTTATATTGTTACATGCATTTCCTTATACTTTAAATTTTTTTAGTAAATATAATAAATTAGAGTCACTTTATATTTGATATAGTTGGATTGATATTTGGATGCATTACAATGTAGGAAACAATTTTTTAAAATCTAATCTAGTCAGTACTTAGGCATTTTCAAGGTCTAAGTATTGAACCTAGAAATTTTAAGGCATAATTTTTTCTAATTGATGTCCAATTTCTGTAAACATATAGTCATTTTTTAGGTTTTTGTTCCTTTCATATTGCCTTTTACAATTTATAGGAGTCCTAGGTTTGTCAAACTTGATGTTTTCAAACATATATTTTTGAAATTGATTAATGGTGGTGTGATTGGGGTAGCATAGGTCACATTGATAACCTACACACATCAATCAACCACTTTTTTTTAATTTTACTTATTCATCATCCCTCCCTTATCCATGACTACTTCACACTCACCCATCATTACCCCTAATAATTATCTCCTCATTCCTCATTGTCCCTAATTGATCCCGAATCAACCCTCACTCTCCCTCATCATCATTAATAATTCCTTTATCATTTATTATTACTCCCTCATTGACCCTCACTATCACTCATCATCCCTAATCACTTCCTAAATAACCCTCACCATCCCTCATCTTATTTAATCACTCCATCATCATCCCTAATCACTCCCTCATTGGCTCTCACCATCCTTTATCATCCATAATCACTCTATCATCATCCTTAATCACCACTTAATCATCCCTAATCACTCGCTCCTTATCCCTCATTATCCATAATCACTCATTTATTTACCCTCACCATTATTAATCATTTATAATCACTCCCTCATCATCCCATATCACTCCATCATTGACCCTCTCCATATTTCATCATCCTTAATCATTGATTCATCATCCCTCACATATATAATCACTCTTTCATCATCAATCATCTCCTCTAATCACTCCCTCATTAACCCTCACCATCCCTAATCACTCCCTCATTTACCGTCACCATCACTCATCATCACTAATTAATCCCTCATAATCTTTAATCAGTTCTTCTTCATCCCTCCTCATCATTAATCACTACATCCAATACCTTTATCATGGTAGTATGTTGGTGTTTAACAATCCTAGGATCTACAAGTGTAGATTTAAGTGCTAGCATACAATATAAGACATAATGATCAAATTAAGGTGGAGACAAATTTTAAACATAAATATTTAGCACCTATGAAAAAATATGGGTCTATTATAAATGATTTAATTCAAAATTGAAAATATACCATTAAAAGAGAATAAATTAAAACCACCATAGAACCAAAAATGGGTAGTAAATATGAGGATCACCAAGGTATGTGATTTCCTAAAACCAATCAATTGCTTTTCATATGAGGACATTTTATGATCTGAATAATTAAATTTAAAGCCTTCTATTTGTATGTATATTTATTCATTCATCATGATAGAGAGTTGAAAATAGTTTTCAAATGATTAGAATAAGTTGTTAAAGATTGGAAAGTGGTGCTTGATTCATAACTTTAATATTCAATCCAATGAAAAGTGTCACACTATGATCTCTCTACTTGTACAACTTGATAAGTGGGCATAAGTTATCTAACACTATATAAAGGTAAGTTGATAATAGATTATGATCCAAATGATATATTTAGTACTAAAAATATATTGACTTCCCCCAACAATAAATTATATGAATTAAAAATATTGTTTCACTAAAAAATATAGATCAATGGTGAGCCAATACACTTCATCATTTACAATGGAAGTCAAAAGAATTTAACTTATCCTCAATCATATTTTCAAAATTTAAAATTTAAATTTATGCATCATCCATACTCATATGATAGTGTATGTTCTAGTGTAGGCCTTGAAAAATGGATCACCTAGTATTGTTACTTGGTGTAAAAAATCAAAAAAATTAAATATGTAATCCTTTATGACATCTCACCATTAGAGTTGTGTGATTTTTGCCATGTGGTAAACCATATATTTACAAATGGACACCAGCACATGATGTGTGTAGATGAATTAGAGCATCTCAATGATTTTGGTCTAAATTATGTGTTGTTGTAGAATATCATTTAGATTTGCATTTTTAGAAAAATAATGATAAGAATTAGATGTATACATTTTTCCCTTATTTTATAATGTGTGATGATATATTTGGATAAATCAATGACTTTTTAAAGAATAAAAGGGTCACTTAAAA
The DNA here is from genome assembly GCA_037957365.1 of Torreya grandis. Taxonomy (NCBI): domain Eukaryota; kingdom Viridiplantae; phylum Streptophyta; class Pinopsida; order Cupressales; family Taxaceae; genus Torreya; species Torreya grandis. The sequence goes on along the minus strand of JARHVA010004840.1, from coordinate 1,347,956 downwards.
TGATCATAATTAGATGAAATAATTTTGTTTACACTTTTCACTACGTTTTTCATGAGTCATGAATAAATGGGGTTAGAAGAATGCTCCAAATAGTGCTTAGGTGGTCCATGATGCCCACTCGAGGTGAGGATAAAAAAATTGAATATTTTATGGGCTGTCCCTTGATTAAAAGAAAATTAATCACATAATTCAGTGAAATGGGCTAAAAAAATGAAGCAGTTATAAGAAACCATTTCAAAAAATGGACAAATAGAGCAATAATGAGCATCATAGGAAGGTAAATGCAGTGAAAATAGGACCATGGGGGAAATTTTTTAAATTTAACAATAAGTTTACCCTTGGGGTGAAAATAATGCATTTTCACCACCACTATTTAATTACAGAGCTCTGACAGTTGCACATGAGAAAGATGAGTATAATGGATAATATCTCATACCATCAACACATTGGGGATCACATCCAAGTGTAACAATGACCATAGAGAGAAGAGCATTGATATTTACCTTTTTGATTTTTTCCTTTCTTACATTTAATGCATTTATTACTAGGTAAAAGTACAAATTTAGGTGATTTCATCATTTGATTTTTTTTGAAAATAGCTAGGTAGACAATAAAAATGACAAGATCATGATATTTTTGGCATGATCATAGGCCAAAATTGTGAGTTTACTATATAATAGGTCACCTCACCAATTTCAAATGAGAGAGCCACTCAAACGATAGGGTCATCAAGTCGGATGGAGAAATCATAGAAAATAGCAAGGTTACAATACCAAATGATGAGAGAACCTTATATATGGTTGAGTTTGAAAACCCACAAATGAAAATGGAAAGTTTAATATTTTAAATGATGATACCATTGATAAAATGATGAGTTTACCAAAAATTCCAAATGAGGTAGAGGAAGAGAAAATGGTGGCAAAAGAATATTATTTTATGCCTGAAAATTTGAATAAACTAGCTAGACTAGATTAATTAGAGGAAAAATGAAGAAATGACTGACTTGGTTCTTTATATGGTGAATTACAAGAGTGATTTGAGTTTATTATGGTGTGTGAGTGATGATATTGAATGATACTATTATAGGTACAATCACTGAGAGGGGGGTAAATTAGTGAGCCCAGATATTTCCATTTCAATTACAGTCCTTTAAACTATTAACTAGTTAGCATATATCATCTTGATCAAGAAAACATTAATAAAAGATATCATACATTTAATGCATACACAAGATCAAAGACATAACACATATTTCTTGTGGGAAATTATCATGTGGAATAAAACCCATTCTCAAGCCTAAAACATAAATGGACTATTGTCCTATAAGAAATTACAAAAATAAGAGACTCATAAACTCCTTTAGAACAATAAACAATGATCATATCCTCTTGACCAGAGGTATTTAGTTAAAACACTATTTCATAAGGAGCAACTTCCCCTAATAAATATCAACTCTTTTATATCCTCTTTTGAACACTTCAACACCTAATGATAGATATCTATTTATCACTCTTCACCTTAATTCTTTCACTCAATAGTCCCTATTATCCAAATCACATTACATACTTGTACCAACACACAAAGATCAATTAGGACACATTGCATATCCTAACTAACCCACTCTCAAACTCTTGAATCACACTCACTTCATCACACCTACAACAATTTTATCACCATAATAGAGATTTGACCATGAGGTCATTCACATAGACCATACTCTGATGTGCCTTACAAATCAACCTCCAAGATCACACAAATGTCACCTCTCCTTCACTCATACTTCAAAGCATCAAACCTACAATATCACTTGTTATGACATATAAATATGACCTACAGGTCACATACACAATCATTAACTAGATATGCTCATCAACCCATCCACAGGGCATGCTTCCTCTCTTTACTCTTCACTCTACTCCACTCACACAAGTCTCTTTGCTCATATTAAACCTACAAGATCACTATTATTCCATAATAATTATGACCTATAGGTCATACACATAGTCCTAAATCTACTCTACTCATCAACCTGGCCATTGGGCATACTTAGCCTCCTCTTTTATTCACTTTATTAAATATTGTCCATATTCAAGCCTCTACAAATCTCTCCCTTAAAATCTACAAACCAACACATTTCATTTCACTATATATAGAAAAATCATGAGATATCAAGTCCATAATAATCCTTGTTAGCCAAAATACATGACTTCACCCTTAAATCATCTCACATGGGTCACACTTAAGCACAATCCACTTTCAAATAGACCTAAGTCACTTTTAGGTCCTATGGAAACCCATTCAGCTCTTTGACACTTCTTGAAGCAAACTAAGAACACAAGAACACTTTCCAAAAGCATGGACCCATCCCATATGATCTATAAGTCCTCTTTACGTGTCTATAGCCATCATAGTACATCTATGCTTAAGCACAAAATCCTTAAACAATATTCTTTGCACATAGTAATTATGAGAAAACACACAGTCACCTTCTACACCATTATTCATATTACATCTAAATGGTCAAACCTTCATAATGTACATAGAACATCTTTATGGAGTATACAACAATCCCTAATATCCAATTCATAAATAGATATCGAAACAACATCAAAACAAAATTGAACAATCTTCTTGGGTCACTTACAATCCATTAAAGAACACATAGTCAACTTTGAAGCTCAATATATTTTTTTATACACACTACCAAATCTTCAAATCCATATTTCCAAATGTGGCTTGGAATTCACTACATATTTTATTTTTTATGTACTATCAAATTCTACTTAGATTGAAATATATGTTTAAAATACTAGACACTACTTTTCCCTTATTAAATTAAAATATTTAAATATAAATGATCACAATTAAACTTTGACCACTTTGATCACATCTCATGTCGTCTCTACTTAGATAAATTATGCACCATTGATATTGTCCAAACTTTAATGTATAGGCACCAATATTGAAAAATTATACCTCAATCACTTTGACCTCATCTCTTGCAATCTTGCAATGTTGACTCATCACATATAGATTCTATCTCTATGGATCAACAAGGTCTTTAACTATCAATGCTCACCATTCAATCAATCTCTATGAACACCCACTCACTATAATATCTTTATCCTTTACATTTTCTTATTCATTAAAAAACATGCACTTATGTACATATCATTGCTTCTTAACATCTTGGATCAAACATGATATGTTGATCTCCTTGAGACTTGCTCAAACTTTACGTCTTGCATATTTGACTAAGTATGGGAACCTTGCTTATTTTCTCGAGTAGCCACTTTTGAACCTTAATAACTTCTTTTGTGCTTAGATGCATGATCTCAAATTTGAACTATATGATCTATTTACATAGGATAATCCATCCATATAATAATCTACTCCTGAAACACATACACATGTTTGAGACATAAAAACATTAAATTGCCTTCTCAAAATATTTTGCCATAGAGCCAACTATGTCAAAAACTACCTAGGATGCCAAATTCGTACATGCATAACTTTTGTTTTGCTTTAGTGAATGACCTAAATTTTATCATAAATAAACTAGGCTCAAAATTGAACAAACCCATATGATCACCTTCTCCTAAAACATCCACATTTGTGAGATATTCTACCATAAAAATGTTTACTCGACTATTTCTTGCCTAATGAAAATTTGGCTAAGTATGGAAAAACACTATCAAAATACCTATGATCCTAACTTTACACTTGCATATATTTTGATGTACTACATCACATGACTTGAAATTTAGCACATAATAAATATACATAAAACTAAACAAACCCATATGACCATTTTCTCCTTACTCATCCACATATGGCAATAGTGGTGTCATCAAACTACCTACTAAGATTTTCTACCACTGGAACCAAAGTGTCTATATGAAAACTAAGATCAACCAAATGAAATATGCTTATAAAAAAAGTAATAAAAGCATATAAAACATATTACCTATTTCACATGTTCAATAGTCCATACTTATCCCTAAACTTCTCTAACCATGCCAAACAAAAGATCAACCAAGCATACTTCAAGCACATTAGGACAATCACATTGTACACATTAGCATTGTTACTTATAATATAAAATAAATTAATCCACTCACCATGACATCATTTACAACTCTCTAAAAATCTCCTCCTTTATTATTGATGTCAACAAACTTCATATATAGTAATATACAACTCACCTTCTCTCTCTTCAAGCATTCCCATAATAGGAACTTTCTCCCCCTTTGACACAATGATAAAGTAGGCACAGATTGATCTTAAGGACCTAAAAATACCATAAATAGGAAATTACCATTTTATAAAGATGCTACAAACTCCCCCTTACCTTGAGCCTACCTCTTCTTGCCTTGACAAACTTCCTCTTGCTCCATACCAACACTCTTTTCAACCAAGCACTACAAAAAATGAAGAAAAAACACACAACACCACTAAAATATGATGGAACATATCAAGAAACATCTGAGAGAGATTTTCCTTAAGATTTTTGAGCCATTGCATCACTTGAGCATCTTCAAATCTCCATACACCATGAAGAATCACCACATATGCTAACTAGCAATCTCTCTCAAGTTACCATAAGGAATACCAATAGAAATTCATGCCACTCACCAAATAGGAAACATACTCTTAACCAAATTGATAAATTGCCTTGAAATACTCATGCCTTGATCTTTTGGAAAATTTGATCAAAAGGCACTCTTCTTCACACTAGGCCTGTCTTAGCCTCCTTATAGCCCTATCTGGAACTTGTAGATCCCATAATTTTTAGTCAACATATCTTCAAAAACTAAAACTTAATATATGTATCACTCTCATATTCCCCCATAAGAACAAAAAAAATTATTACCATGATCATCCTATGTAAAAAAAAACTTCCTTCACAAACCTACTAGCTAATTAGCCCTGCATATTGACAAAAACATGAATAAATTGAGAACCACAAACCTTCAAACCTATGTGAATCTTGATTTGAAAATCCATTTTTCCCATTCAACTTATTAATAATCCTTATACATCAATTCACAAGGCAAACCACTTTTCTAGTAGATCCCAAAACCCTAGAATCTCAAAACAAATGAGGTTAACACAACACCTTCTAGTCAATCCACACTCCTAAGACTTATTACACACCTAAGGATAGCTATTATATACTTTTGGACCAAAATTATAGGTTCCACACCATTGGGAACATAGACTTCTTATAACCCATTTTAGGCCTACTTTCCCTTGAGAGTACTTAAAAATCTTCAATTGGCACAAACATATGTTCATACCATAAAAACACCTGGAGAACATCAAAAATAAGTGCATATACCTATTTGACGATCAAACTCTTCTTTACATTACATCAATCTCATTAAGCCAGCCAAAAACACCCATTTTGACCCTGTACTTCAACTCCTTCATAAGCCTCTAGAGAAAATAGATGATCCTATTGCTCTCCCTTGATGAAATACCTTCTTTGATTGGAATTATCATATTGAGCACACAAACTTTCTTCTCCACACATTTCTCAAATTCAACTACTCAATCTTCTGATCCTAGGACTTGACCAATTACAAATCTCCCCCTAACTTCATGCTTCATCAAGGACATGACATCTACAACAAGTCTTCAAATATTTTCCAATCATAGTTAATAATCATATAGAGATACCTCATCTTTATAACACTATGAATTTCCATGGCATACACAATTATTCAACAAGCCTTTAATAGGCTTAACAAGATCTAGGACAAAAACTTAGAAGAGAGGCCTTTAGCTTATAGGCTCACCTGGAATCTACCTCAAATTGATATGCAGATAGATATTTAAAATTCACTTTTATACCATAACATCTAAACCATGATCAACAAGCTAACTCCTTCTCAAGATAAGACCACTAAGATTCTTCATAAACTTCTTTTCTCCAACAAATAGATATATAAAAAGAATGCATAAACATACCTTGTTTTCATACCTTCTCACCAAATAATATCTAATAGCCAACAATCTTCCTCTGACTAACAAGTGTCTCCTTGAAGCCTAGATAAAGACACCCTTACCCATAATGTCCTAGATCAATGTGAAACCAGGAATTACCCACAACTCCTCATATTCATTTTCCTCCTTGCTCATCTGATATTGATAGTTCTTCTTATTAGGCTTAAAACTAGCCTCAATCAACACCTTGGATTTCTCCTTAAGTTTGACTTGAACTAACTTTTGATTTTCCTTTTCTATCTAGGCAGTTGACATATTCTTTGTTTCAGACTTGTCAACAAATGCTGATGATAGAAACTCTTGACTCTCCTTCATCTCTCATTGTTTTTCCACCTTGGCAAATGATCCATCAAGACTCTTGAACTTAATAGAGTTAGTCTCCTTAGTCTTTACTACCTTAGCTATCCATACCTAAGTTTGACTCTTTATGTCTTCTTTAGCCATTTTTCCCACTTCATCTTTGAGTTTAGACTGATTTACAACAAAATCTTCTAGAGAAACTTTCTTATCAACCTTATGAATAAAATAATTGGTGATGAATACCTTTGGTTTCCATACCTCACTTTATCCTTTCTCAAACCTTCTATGAGATCTATATCCTTTGAGATACCTTAAATGCCTCTTAACACTATTTGGATAGAATCTAGCAATATATCTACTCTTATGACAACTAACAAAAATAACATCATTCGTACCTTTTAACATATTTTAATTGTGATCAATATTTGGCCAAAACCTCCTTATATCATGGCTCCATGAATGTCCATACTTGACTAACTTCATTCTATATTCCTTATCTCTATGACCATACATATTACATGTATAACAATGACCATGAAATAAACTAGCATACCTTGAAGAATTTGGTTGTTTAACTAGTCTTCTTTCATTGCTCTTGACCTGATCTGACTTTTTTGGATATTTTTCAAGCTTTCTTATCTTGAAAACAAAATTCTCATGCTCATCCATCAATTAATCTAGCTTGGTTTCCAATTGAATGATCTCATCCTTTTTAGCTCTTACACTTAAAATTATATCCATTAATTGACCTCTGAGAACTTAAATAGTCTCCTTATCACTCTTAGTTCATCATTTAAACTACATGCTTTTTTTTATCAAACTTCCCTCAAGATAATTGACTTGTGCTTCAAGACCTTTGATCATATTTCTCTTCTTATAATTCTTCTTCTTTTACTACTTTAGTTTACCAAGTGCATCCATGAGCTCAACTTCTAGATCAACTTCTTATTCCTTGTTGTCACCTTCTTTATCAAACATGATGTCCTTTTATTTTGAAAACAAACTTATCTTGGCATCTACTAGCTAAACCTTGAGATCATTGATATTATTCCCATCCTCTTTGGCATTTTTCTTCAAATTATATATCTATTCTTCAAGTGCCTTGATCTTAACCTTCCACTATTTATTTTCTTTCTTCAACTTCTTAACCATCTTTGTACCTACTTTGGATCACCTTCAAGATATTAGGCTACCTTTAAAGGACCTGCTCTGATACCAATTATTAGAGCTACAATCACTAATATGGGGTGAATTAGTGAGCCCAAATATTTTAATTTGAATTGTAGTCCTTTAAACTATTAACTAGTCAACATATATCAACTTGATCAAGCAACATTAATAAGAGATCTCATACATTCAATGCATACACAAGATCAAACACATAACACATAGTTCCTATGGGGAAATCTAATGGGGAATAAATCCCACTCTCAATCCTATAATACTAATGGACTACTATCCTATAAGAAATTATAAACAAGAGACTGATCAAGTCCCTTAGACCAGAAAACCTTGATCATATCCTCCTAACCAAAGGTATTTAGTGAAACTTCTACTTCACAAGGAACTACTACCCCTATGAAAGATCAAATCCTTTAGTCCCTCCTTTGAACACTTAAACCTTAGTAATGATTTTTTCAACACCTGATGATGGATCTCTATTTATCACTCTTCACCTTCACTCTTTTACCCAATACACTCTATTGGCAAAAGCATATTACATACTTGTTCCAAAACATAAAGATCAATTAGGACACATTAAAAATCACAACTAAACCCACCCTCCAACTCTTCACTCACACTCACTTTAGCACACCTACAAAAATTATATCACCATAACAATAATCTGATCATGAGCTCATTTACATAGACCATACTCTAATCACCTCAAAAATCAACCTCTAAGCTCACAAACACATCACCTCTCCTTTGCTCACATTTCAAAGAATAAATCCTACAAGATAACTTGTTATGACACAAAAATATGACCTACAGGTTGTATACACAATCATGAACTAGATCTGATCATTGACCCATCCACTAGGCACACTTCCTTTCTTTTCTCCTCAACTCTTCACTCTAATCCATTTGCACAAGCCTCTTCTCTCATCTTCAACCTCTAAGAGCACTATTATACCATGTGAACTATGACCTAAAATTCATACACATAGTCATAAATCTACTCTACTCATCAACTTAAACATTGGACACACTCAGTCTCCTCTTTTCTTGACTTCAACAAATATTATCCATATTCAAGCCTCTACAAATCTCTCCCTTAAAATCTATAAACTAAAACATTTAGTTTAGATATATATAGATAAATCATGTATTATCAATTCCAAAATAATATTTATCAACCATAATACATACCTTCACCCTTAAGACATCTCACATGGGTCACACTTAAGCACAATCCACTTTCAAATAGGCCTAAGTCACTTTTAGGTCCTATGTAGACCCATTCATCTTAATGACACCTATACGAGCAAACTAATAACATAGGATCACTTTCTAAAAGCATTGACCCTTCCCACATGATATATAAGTCCTCCATAAGTGTCCATATGCATCATAGTACCATTTTGATTAACCAAAAAATTCTTAACCAATATTATGTGCACATACTCATTATGAGTGAACACACAGTCACCTTCTAAACCATTGTTCATATTGTTTCCGAATGGTCAAAACTTTATAATGCACATATAGAATCCTTATGAAGACTACAACACTCCCTAATAGATAATTCATCAATATATATTGAAATAACCTCAAAAAAATTTCAAATAATTTTCTCAGGCCACTTACAGTCCATGCAGAAACACACAATAAAATTTGGAGCTCAATATATTTGTCTGCACACACTTTTATATATTCAAATACATATTTATAGATGCCTTTGGATTCCTATACATATTTTATTTTTACTACACTTTCAAATTTTTCCTACATCAAAATTTTTGCTAAAAAAACTAGACACTAGTTTTTCCCTTGTTAAATTCAAATATTTAAATGTAAATGGTCACAGTTAAAATTCAACCACTTTACTCACATATTACTCCCTCATTTATCAAATTAATTACACATCATTTATCTTATCTAAACTTTAATGCCTAGGTTCCAATGCTCAAATGGTAAACCTCAGTCAATTCGACCTCATCTCGTATAATCTTGTAATGTTGACTCATCATACACCATTGATCTCTGTAGATCATCCAAGTCTTTAACTATAAATTCTCACCATTTGATCAATATATATGAACACCCCACTCACTATTAGATCCTTATCCTTTATCTTTTCTCAGTCATTAAACAACATGGACTTATTTCCATCTCATTACTTCCTAACATCTTAGAGCAAGCATGTTAAGTTAATCTCCTGGAGACTTGATCAAACATTACCTCTTGAATTTTTGAATAAGTATGGTAACATTTCTTATCTACTTGAGTAGCCACATTTGAACATTAATAAATTATTTTTTTCTTAGATGCATGATCTCAAATTTGAAACATATGATATCCTTACATAGGATTCCATCCATATAAAAATCTACTTCTGGAACACACACACATTTGAGATATAATGACATTAAAATGATCGAAAACTCAAAATATTTGGTTGAAATATAATTCAAGAAACAATAATAACATAATTCAAATAATTCTATCTCTGAGAAGAGATGTTTTATTGATCAAATTTGTAGACCCAAACATATGCCTATCTCTGAGAAGAGATATCTGATTTCCATTTTGGGTTACATATTCATTTATACATGTTTTTAAGGTATGAGGAGGATGTGTAAGGTCACCAATCTCAAGTTAAATTAAGTGGTTCAACTTCCATGATTTACAATAATACAAAATTCAAGGAATTACTATTTTTAGAAACTTATTATTTTTAGACTGCACTACTAAAATTGAAATTTAGGGAAATTCCATTGGGTTTTATGGGTTCAAAATTTATTGATCAGATCTCAATGACATCTCACTGCGTTCTCCTCGTTCTTATCTTTCCAACGGTTCAAACGGTGAGTCAATTGGAGCTACGGTGCAAAATTTATGGCTCCCATAAGTTCCATCATCAATTGGGGTAGACCCGTCACCTGAATTGTCGCCTGAATTATTGTCCAGATCATTCATCCCTCCTTGAGAATAAATGGTCCCCATTGAATCAATATTTTTCATCAAGTATTTTAGTTTTACTTTGATTTTATTCCTGATGCAAACTTGTAATGGACTATGATTTATGGAACTGTCCAGGGCTCAATTGTTCACCATTTTTGTCTGACCATCAATCTGTGGATGGAAGGTCGTGAACTTATTTAGATTGGTATCTATTTTCTTCTATTGTTGTGTTGTTTATGTATTTAGGGATTCAAAATCATCCCTTTTGAATTCTTTTGGCTTGACCACCATTAGAAAAAATTTCTTGGCACTAATGAGAGAGATAGATGTAGAAGGTGGTACCTATGGTACCTTATAGTGTCGTGTTCCAAGAGTGAAAGTGATCCTTCAAGTTCTTGATTCATAGATTCCATGTCAATCATACATGAATGGCTAACTAAAGAGTAAATCAAAAACATCTAGATTGACCACATCACATAAGACCTCATCTTGGAAGGGTTTTATTACATATGAGAGAAGACATTGGTGGGTGACACGAAGGTTTCTCCCTGGACTCAACCATCCAATACTATATGGATTTGGGTGAGGATTCATGGATATATTTAGCCTTTTCACAACATTAGCAGAGATTAAATTATTTTGACTTTCACTATCAACAATGAAATGTAGAGGCTTAACTTTCACCCATAACTTAGAGTGAAACAACCTTTATTTGTCATCTAGCCTCTGCTCATGGGTCTGTGATGATGAAACAATGGCTTTAGGCTCAACATCTATAATCTCTTCTTCAACCTCTTCAACTATAGGGTTTGTATGAGGTAGAGTAGTAGATGTTGAGGATTGTGACTCAGAAAGCAGGGACTTGATGGCTCGACATTCTTCTTTGGAGTGAGTTCCAAATTTGTGATAATCACACCACTTCCAAGTCTTTCCTTCCTTTTACTTCCAATTTTGGCCTCATGTTTGACCTTCTTTGTCACTTCTCCATTTTGAAGGTTGACTCTTCATATTCATTCGCCCATGCTTCTACTCAATCTTCACTGTGAAATTGTACACCTCATCGAGGGTTTCCAAATTGAAGAGTTCCATTTCTCCCTATATATACCATTGTAGTCCACCACTATATTTTAGATCCTTGTGCTTCTCACTTTCTTGGATGCCCAATCTCGCAGATAGAGAATGAAAAATATCAGTTTAATCTTGAATAAAGTGTTCCTTACCTTAGCAAAGTTATTGCCACTATATATATATATATATATATATATATATATATATATATATATATATATCGTCATATGATCCAATGGAGTAGTATTCTTCCTTCATAGCTTCTATGAAATAATCCCAGGTAGGTTATATCTCAAGGCCAATATCATCTATACTGAATCCCTTTTTATACACTTTCCACTAATTTTTGACAGGCAATGATGCTTTCAAAAGAGAAAAAGTGATCTTCTCTTTATCGGTGAATTTATTTACAAAAACATCAGAAGATAATTGATCCAATCAATTTTCTACTACATCAACATTGATTTTGCCTTCAAATTTAGGGATATCAAAATTCACTTGAACCTTGAAGGTTTTTTGGGCACTAAAAGGATGTGGGTGTACAGATGAGGAGCCATAATTTCCCATCAAGATTTGTTGGAGAATTTGCGTGAATTATTGTAGCATCTACACTTCCTACTGTTGTAAGGCTTCATTCACCATTTCCTTGAAAGGATCGAATGTCTCAGTGTTGTCCACCATTTGAAGTCATTTAGTGACACATGTGGATGAGTTTGTGTGAAAGGATCGAATGGCAATGGTGATGTCATCAAATAGCGTACTCAAATTTTCTGCCACTAGACCAAAAGTGTCCAGATGACAACTATGATCCATAGATAGAAAAATTTCCAAAAATTTATGAGTTTTTTTTTTAAATGATTATTTCATGCAAGAAATCATAGAGAAAAACTCACCAATAACTCACTAAAAAACTTTCCAAAATCTGTGTGATATAGGTGTGAAGATCGTGTATGGCAAAAATGGCATTTCATTTTGTTTTTTCATTTGTTCTTCACTCTTGCTTAACCAAAAACCCACTCCAAACCATTTTTCACCATTATTCAATGATTTTACATCAATTATATGAGATATGAAGGATATTTTCATCATATTTTGAAGGTAAATTAGATTTCCATGCATGCTTTTTTATTTTTCTTGTTCTTTCTTTTTTTTTTTTCATCTTTGTTGATTATATGTTTAAAAAACATCATGATTGTACTATAAAAAATATTTAAATACATTTATATTGTTGAAAATAATATTTAGATTCATCAAAACAAAAAAAATTGACACATTTTTTTGATTTTTTTTTCATATCTTGCTGATTTTTTCATTTTTTTGAAATTTTCTTCAAACCCTAGTTATTTTTTTATTTTGAATCCTATTTTTTGCTGAAAACATGTTTATAATATTATATTAGCTTAAATTTTTATGAATTTAAATTAATATATTTGATTTTTTTATTTTTTTAACAATTTTTTAAAACCTAATTTATTATTTTCTTTTTTTAATCCATTTTTTTTATGAAAATGTTAAGAATATTAGATTAGCATATGTGTTTACTAATTTAAATTAATATATTTTGATTTAATGTAATTTATCTTCTTTTTAAAATTTCTATCAAGAAACTAACAAGTTGTGCTTTCACTTTATCATTGTGTGTAGGTTAATTGATAATGGCTTATGAATCCACTTCTACCTCAGGATCAACCCCATCCATGCTTGAGGGATTTGTAGGCACTCATCCAATAGGAGCTATAGATTTTGATTGGAAATATGCATATGAAGGACTAAAACCTAATTTAGTCTATTCCATTAGATGTAAAAATGTATACTCTAGAGGCATCAATTACTTCAAATACCACCTTGTTGGTATCCATAAACATGATGCTAAGGGTTGTATAAACACCAATGAGGAAATAAAAAGACAAATTCATGCCATATTTATAGCTGCAAAATAAAAAAGGGTGTAAAGAGAGATGGCAAAAGTATCAATGCAAGTAACTATAGCTTCTTCTTAAGGTGTTCCAATCAACCTTGAGTCAGATGATGATATAGTAGGCATAGTGGGCTCTCTTCATGGTCCACATGTGCAAAGGAAACCACTACAACCCACCGACACCTTGATCCCTTCATCTACTTCTATTAGAGCACCAAGATCAGCATCTATGGGTTCATGTATGTATGATTTTTTTATGCCTAGAAACACACTTGGTGAACAACCTTCCTTAGAGGCAATTGGGTGGAATAGGGAGGTGCATGATCAGGCAAATGTTGCTTGTGTGGATTTTTAGTAATTCAATAACATATCTTTCAATGTGGAAAGCTCACCTTACTAGCACAATTTGGTGACCACATTGATAGTTACAAGGAAAGGCTACAAAGAACCTTCTTGCAAAGATTTGAGTAGGAGGTTAGTTTATGTTCTTTAATTTATGTTTTTTAAGTTTAGTTTATGATTAATTTCAGCTATTTTTTTGTTTAAAAATTAAAATTATGTACTTAATTTCGCTTTATACTTTTAGGTTGCTTACTAGTGCAACTAAAAGGGTAAGGGAAGTGATATAAGAACAAATAGAAGAATGGCAAAAATATGGGTGCACTATTCTTTCTAATGGGTGGATGGATGGTAAAAACCATACCATCACTAATTTTTATTTTATTGAAAAAATGAGGTGGTGTTCTTGAAATCTATGGATGCCTCCAACATAGTGAAAAATGTAAAAAATTTGGCTAAAATTTTGGAGTAAGTGTGCATGGAGGTTGGGATTGAAAATATGGTGCAAATCATAACTGACAATGTAGCAACATATGTGGTAGTAGGAAGAATCCTCCAAGATAAACACCACATAATTTTTTGGACACCATGTGCTACCCATGTCTTTGACCTTCTTTTGGAGGATATAGGCAAATTATATTGGGTCACACCAATTATATAAAATGGAAGGAGGATCACTAAATTTATCTACAATCACCCTTGGGTTCTTCACTTGATGAGGGAGCACACCCAAGGGAGAGAATTGGTGAGATCCAGTGTGACAAGGTTTGTAGTGGTTTTCTTAACATTACAAAGCATTCTTGGTGTATTGATGGCTTTAAAACAAATGTTTATGAGTCAAGCATGGCTAGACTTAACTTATTCAAAGAATTTGGAAGGAGATAGAGTTTCAATCATTCTCTTCAATGTCTTCTTTGAACAAAGAGCTATGGATATTGTAAAGGTAACTTCAAAACATTGAATCTGAATTCAAATTGAATATTTTTGAAATGTCTTTCATTGTAAATTTTTAAATTGTAACACTAATCTTTTTTGAATTTTTAAATTTATATTGTAGGTGTCAAAGCCCTTGGTTAGAGTTCTCCACTTGGTGGATGGGGATAAAACTCCAATGGGGTATTTTTATGAGGCCATGGATAGGGATAAGGAGGCTATTATAAATTATTATAAGGGGAACCACATCAATTTTGATCCTATTTGGGAGATTATTGATAGGAGGTGGAACCATTAACTCCACTAACCCATCCATGTAGTAAGATACTTCTTAAACACCAATTTATTCCATTTAGGTAGTTATGTAGATCCTAATAGAGAGGTTATGGAGGGAATCACTACTTAAATTTAGAGGATGACATCCACAACTGAGGAGGCAAATCTCATTGTTAATGAATCAAAAATTTATAGGTAAAAAAGGGGTGCACACTTTTCTTTATATCTGGTAAAGAGAGCAATAACTAATCAGCCACCAGGTATAAAATTTGAAATTTACAAGTTACAAATTACAAAAATTGATAATTAAAAGTTACAAGTTTCTAACTCTTTTTTTTTATAAATGTTTGGTGGATAAATTGGGGTGGGAAACCCCCAAATCTTCAAAAAAATTCCCTCTATGTCTTATGTCAGCCTTGTAGTTCATCCAATTGTGAGCATAATTGGAGCTTGTTTGAAACCATCCACACAAAAAATAGAAAAAACTAGCTCAAAAATGCGTCAATGATCTTGTCTATGTGTAATATAATCTTTTATTATGCATAATAAAGGTAGAGAAAATATCAGATGATTTAATTGATTTGGATGAGATATATCCATACAGTGATTAGACATGGTGGGAGGAGTAGCCTCAATTGTTTTTTGAGGATGAAATTTATGATTTAGAGTGATAGGAAAGGGAGGAGTGGGGTGGATTTTCATTCTCATTGGATGACCTTGAGGATGACCCTGAGGAGGATTCATTAGCAATGCCACCACTAGTAGCTGCAGCAAGATCTACATCCAGGATGGAGGTAGAGAAGGCATAGGCACAACAGGAGTAGAGTCCTATGACTAGACCCTCTCCTAATCCCATAATAAGATCTAGATATGGGAAGAGGAAGATGTGAAATTATAAAAACTAAAATATATTAATTTTTATGTAGTATTTACTTTCAGTTTTACAAAAACAATTTGCTAATTTTGTTTTGTTTTAGACTATCATATCAGTGCATTGAACATTCTACATGAGGATGCCATTTTGTATCTAATTTTATTTTAAATCCATGAAATATAGCTTATTTATTCTATGTACTCATTATATTCATCTTATCTTTTAATTTTTCAAAAAAAATGTGTTTTTAGTGAATTTTAAGCAATTTTTTAAGTTGTCGAGATCTTGTTGATTTTTTTTTTAACTAAGTTTTTCGAGCTTACCAAGTACTTGAAAATGGTGAGCTTACCCAGTATTATCATTCAAATTAAATATACTTATGCACACAAGTACTCAAATCACATTAAACATCTTAGGTACCTCTTTCACATGTTCAATACTCCATACTTATCCTTGAACATCTCTAAACATGCCAAACAAAAAATTAACCAAGCATACTTTAAGTACACTACGATAATCACATTGCACACATTATCATTATTAATTATGATATAAAATCACTTCATCCACTCACTAGGACACTTACATGGCATCATTGACATATCTCCATTAATATATATAATGATAGGGTATATGGACAAAGGAGATCATGAGCCTACTAGAGGTAATAGAACTATATCACATGGCTCGACTACCAGTGATTTACATAAAATGATATTATCTATCATTAATTGGAGATCATTTACATTTTGATACATCCACTTTTCATTTATTTATCTAAGAGGCCACATTGACCTTGGAAGTTATTCACAAGATACTATGAGTGTTTATCCAGGCCCAAAGGATCACCTAGATGTCAACAAGATGATTAGTGGTACTAGAGGAATTATTTGGTGTGACCAACCTTGAGGTAATGGAGGGGACTATAGATATAGATGCATTGGATTTACTATCTTGTCCTTTAGTCCTTAGTTCAAAAGTAGTACTGGTAGGGCCTATAGAAGTGATACTAGTACTAGCACAAGGGATAGTTCCCCCTGAGGTTGTGAGTTTGATGTCTCTTGTCAGTGCCTTTTTGCTTTTAGAGAAGAGAAGATGATTATTTTAGATTGGACTGATTGGAGTGGTATGGAATATGTATGATTGGTCTACATGATTTACTTGGGGATCTACCATTTTATCTTGATTCTATTGATACTAATATATGATATCATATCACAGAGGGTGCAATATTAAGTGCATTATATTAATCTAGATCTAGGCTTGGGAGCACATAGCTATTGAGCATTTAGTGGGGTCAAGATTCCATCAAGGACCTTAGGATCTAGTGGCATTTTGGTGGTATCCCATGAGCCTAGGCCTATGATGCCACCTAGGTGACCTATATTTTTAAAGGCAGGTAATAAATGAGATAGTTGATGGTGATTTTATCTAGTAACCCTACTTGGCTACACAATTATACTAGATTAAGGATCTCTTTTCCATTACTTTCATGCTTACATTGAGATATATCAGAAGCCACCATGAAATTTTTCTAGAGAGATATAGACCAAACCAAGTTTAGAGATAGTTTGGTTTATAGTAGGATATTCCTGAGGGTCTACACTTTTTTGCCCATGTGACCCATGAGATCAAGGAATGGAGGATACTAGTGCCCTACGACTAAGTTGTTATATATTTTGGTAGTATTTACCATATACTATGGGAATATATAGGTGGGGTAGCTGATGATGGCATGGCTGATACCTATGTAATATATTATGTTGGTGTTAAACTTTAACCTATTCGATTGACTAGACCATGGCCTCAAAAGCTAACCCTATATCAAAGATGGGTTTGTTATCAGAGAAATGGGGGTCAATCCCTAATATAGTTACAAGTTTTGGTTCATTTTGTGATACCTCAATCTATCCAACTATAGGTTATTCATGTTGAAGTACTATAAGGCCCTCTAGGGGATACAGATATGGGTGAGGTAGTAGGTGGTGACTCAGGCCATAAGATAGATAAGAGAGGATAGGACCTCTGACATAGGGATAAGGGAGGCATGGACCTCCAACAAAAGGATAGTTATAGGTACATGGGAGGTAGGGACCTCTAACATAGGTAGGTTCATAAAGGAATAGGATTTGATCAATAAGATGCAATGCGAGATTATTACATGATTATTAAATATTGTAAGGTTGTAGTAGGATATAACTAGATTATATGTAGAGTTAGACACTATAAAGGGTGACACTACTATTTACATGGAGTTATTACATCTAAGAATATTGAGATCACTACATTGAGAGGATAAGTGGCTGAATTAATAGGATTATAGGCCTAGTTGGCCACTTGAGACGTAAATATTGTGATAGTGACCAGTGAGTGAGATAGAGCCCAGGTTGATTGAGAATGGTTGGTTTCTTAGGTAGAGAGGATTACTAGGGATATGGAAGAGGCTTGATGAGATGGTATATATGTTAGTTCATCAATAGCCTTGGCCAATGTGATTGTGTCTAAGGATGATACTTTATGTATGAAGGATGATGTCTTATGTGCTAAGGATGATATATCTTATTAACTCAAGTTATACATTGTATTAGTCCCTACAAAGAGGATAGATCCATAATTTAAAGACTAATCTATATCACATATAAATAGTGAAACCTCTAGGTTTAGGCATATTATAGAGTCAGAGCATTTAGTTTTACAACCGGCTCCACAATGAGTAGTGACCACCATGTCTACCACCACTATCAGTGTCAATCATGGGCTAGAGTTTTCAACAAATTCCCTTAAGGGATTACCAAAATTAGAACTAATTTGTGTGTGTGTGTGTGTGTGTGTGTGTGTGTGTGTGTGTGTGTGTGTGTGTGTGTGTGTGTGTGTGTGTGTGTGTGTGTGTGTGTGTGTGTGTGTGTGTGTGTGTGTGTGAGAGTGATATTTAGTTTTACCTCATAACTATTTTACATGGACCTTTAATATTCTTTGTGTTATATGACACTTTTTTCTCTTGTTATGATATGATGGTATATGATATTTTTTGGATGTTGATTTATCTAATCCTCTCTTTGATGTCTGAATAGATGATAGAGGATAGTTTAGGATATGCCTGTCCTCAACTAATCATAAAAATGGCTAGTATGGCATAATGTGTATGTCAAGAGATGCATGTCATGCATAGAGAGTCTTATCTATTTTCAATGTTTTTCCTCTATTGCACATATGATATCTTATGTATGCCTTTGATATGGTGGTTAATACTGTTAGAGATGATTTTTGGTGCCACATTGACATCTTGACTTGGAACACATGGTGTTTACCTTGGCAAATGAAATTATGCATTATAAGTATGAATAATCTCTATATTTTGATTAAAATTGGACCACTTCAAAGGTGAATATTTATAACTAAAGATAATGATAAAAAATAAAAGAACCAAAGTTGCAAGAATTTATTTTTGAACAAGAAACATAATAAAGTAAAATAAAAAGAGGTTTCACATACAAAATGTAACCAACTCAAAATCAAGAGATGAATCATCAAGAATTATGTAGGAACAAGTAATAAAAACATTAAAATACAAAATCAAATAATTTTATCTAAATTTAAGGCTAGACTTAAAAGGTTTTCAAAATGTATTCAAACACAACACTCAAAACAAGCTAACAACCCACTTAGCAAAATACTCAAAAACATAAAACAATAAGATAAATCAATTAGTATACATGTCTATAAAAATAAAAAAATATAAATACAAAAACAATTGTTAATCACAATGTTAGTACAAATAGGAAAATGGTTCATGTATGTGTAATAAAGGTTTTATTCTTGGTGACATGGTGACCACTAAATTAGGTAGAAATAACATCGTTATAACAATACAAGGCCAAAAAATGAACAATGTTTCCCCTAGGAGATAGGGAATAATAACACAAAAATAAGGTAGAAAAAATTACCCCTAGGTTATAGGAGATAATGAAATAAACAAATAAAATCATGGGAATAGATGAAAAGGAAGGGGTAGCCGAGTTGACTCTAGATGCACTAGGGAAGTGGATATTGCCTACATAATTTCATGGATACAAGATATAATTTAAACTTCCAACAAATTTATCTCTCCCAATATATTGGATAGAATAATATGATGACAAAGAAACATTATGGATGTATTTCCTAAGAAGGGTCTCTCAAAAATGGTGAGAGCATTTGAATTTGCTCTCAAAATGATAAGAACATAAGAAAAGTCAAGTGGTCATGGGAATATTATAATATGGGATAATGATTGATGTGTAGAGGCCTATCATGAAAATACTTGAATTTATTCATAAAATGGTGAGAGCATAAGAAAATCCAAGTTGTCATTGGTGTATCAAAGTTGAATACATAAAGCTCATAATAGAGACTTATAAAACATTGAGAGCATATGGCTAATTCAAATAAAGATGGGAAAATTAAATGATAAGTGGCTACTCTTTGGAGAGTTAGGAGTCCTAATATCCTTAAGTAAAAGAAGTGGTTGAAAAATTAAGGAAGATGTGGTCAAGATAACCTGAGACACCCCATTTATCCAAGTGTTTCCTACATGGACCATGTAGACCTCAGGGTGATGTAGTTCTCCCATAAATGGGATGAGAAAGACCAATATGGTCGATACATAAATTTAATAAATAATATCACCCATCCCAAAATATTTGGACAACTTTATATCTTGCTAGGAAAATTTAAACCAATTTTCATGATTTTTAAGAATTTTTAATATATTTTTACAAATGTTTTATGAAAGTTATAATCATATAAAATCAATCAATAATGATGAGATAAATATTTCAACTCATAAAATGACAAGATCATAGCTTGGGTTACTCCCAAAATGGCAAGAGCATGGTTTTAAACCAATGGTGAAGTGGTGCATCGTATATCCAATGAACAATACAAATAACGGTGACTCGTAAAATGGTGAGAACTTTGGTTGAGATTTCTCACAAAAAAAATGAGAGAATTTAGGATTATAATGACCCATAATGAATGAATTAAACTGGTGATCCAAATAAAAATGAAACCCACCCAGAATATGACATTACTTTACAACTCCTTTGGACATTATAATCCCATCTTCATGATCTAGCAATGTTTTTGTTCTTTTATTTTATCATTTTCTAATGTTTTTTGTGTTTTTTAGATAAGAAAAAAAATTCAATATGAACAAAGGTATAGGGAACCACCTAGCTGAGGATACACACTTGCACAATTAATAGTTCAAATAACAGCTACACCCAATGCAACCTATAGCGATAGCATGAAATAATTATCATATGAATATAGCGATAAATACCAAGAAAGAGAAAAATAAGAATATAATAGTACATAATGCAAAATAAGTCTCAAGGAACCATCAAGTAGGGAAAAATCAATTGTTGACATACCCTGATACACTTGTCTACAAAAGAAGCTATATATATTGATCAAACAAAATTGTTTTATAGAGCAATCCCTAAATGTGTACAGAATGCATGTGAATCATAACAAGGATCATAATTATGAAGGGGAAAAATATTATAACAATCCATGTGAGATTAAAATTGGTATAGATATATTCAAATAAAAATTGTCTAGGTTATAGTGTTTTAAGTCAAAATGATCTAGGTTACAATGGTCTAGGTTACAACAATATAAATTATAATGTTCCAAGATACAATGATCTAGGTTACAATGGTATAGGTGACAAGTATTATGTAAAAATAATTACTTTCAACACAAGGTTCCCCCAAGTAAGGGCATTTATAGATAATGGTTCAAAAGGTTTTCAATCATAGAAATTCTTGAGATGTACAATGTTCATTGGTTTTTAGAGATGATCACTATCTAGAGTAGCCAATTTGTATTCCCCTTAACCATAGTTGGTTGTAACTACATATGGGCCTATCCAATTGGGTTGAGACTTACCCTTATTGCATTCAGCATTGGCATTCTTTTGATTTGATTTTAAGAACATGTAACCAATTTTAAACTCCTAAGGGATAATGCATTTATCATAGTTTCATGTAACCTATTCTGATATGCTCTTAAATTGACTAGGGAAGCTAAGTGATTATCATCAATAAGTTATATCTATTATAACATGGAAATTGTATAGTCTTCATCATTAATAATGTGTTGCAAAGATACCTATAATGAGGTTAGATCGATCTGAACTAGGATAATAGCCTTGGTGCTAAAAACTATGGAATATTTCATGGCTCCTATAGGGGTATGATGACTGGTACAATAGGCTTAAAGAGTGGGAAATATTTTTAAGTGCCAATTACATTCATTGTCATTCATAATCATTTTAAGGATTGTGACAATGGTTTTGTTGTATATCTCAGCTTAACCATTGCCTTACAAGTTTTATGGTGTCAATTTCTTATGTTTTATTTTGAACTAGGTACAGAAGGATTTAAAATATTTTTTCACAGATGAATTGACATTATTTGATATTATTTAGGTGGAGATACCATAATGACAGTCTATATGGTAATGGATAAACTTGGCAATTTGTTTCTAGGTTACTTAATTGAGATGAATTGCCTCAATCCACTTTGTAAAATACTTCATAGCAGCAACAATTTATTTATGACCATCAAAATATTTGTTTATTTTCTTGATGAGATTGATACCCCACATAGAAAATGGCCATGGTGTATTAATCATCTGTAGCGATAAGGTATGTGCATGGAGTTTGGGAAGAATTCCATGGACATTTCTCATAATGCGATCACATTATTAAATAAGGTGATCTTATTATTGACATAATGTGATCACATTATTTAAATTATGGCTTGGAAATTACTAAGACATAAATTTATTACATTAATTGATAATGTGATCACATTTTTGTAAAAGTAATGACATGATCATGTTCCTATTCTTTTGTACTAAAAAATATTAACATGTACATGAAGGCAATCTTCACTAATAGATAACTTAATTGCATTATTATAAAAATATTAATGCGATTGCATTCCTATTATTTTTCACATAAAAGCATATAAACATGCACATTAATCCAATCTTGACCTAAAGCTTATATTTACTACTGTAAATTTTAAGTATATGTTTACATATATATTGTTACATATATTTCCTTACAAATTTATTTTAGTAAATATAATAAATTAGGATCACTATGCATCTAATGGATTTGTTCTCATAGTTGTGCATTGTACAATGTGGAAAATAATTTTTCAAAATATAACCTAGTTGGTAATTAGGCATTTATAGGGTCTAAGTATTGAACCTATGGATTTCATGGCATAAATTTTGCAATTGATGTCCATTTTTGCTAAACATATAGTCATTTTTTAGGTTTTTGTGCCATCTAGATTGCTTCCTAGATGAAAATTTGAAACATAAATATTTATAACCTATGAAAAAATATGGGCCTTTTAAAAATGATGTAATTCACAATTAAAAATCCACCATGAAAAGAGAAGCAATTAAAACCACCATAGCACCAAATATGGATAGTAAATACGAAGATCACCAAGCTATGTGATTTCCTAAATCTAATAAATTTTTCCATATGAGGAAATTTTATGATCCAAATAATAAAATTTAAGGCCTTCTAATTGTATGTCTATTTATTGAGGTATCATACTAGAGAGTGTAAAATAAGTTTTAAATAATTAGAACAAGTAGTCCAAGATTAAAAAGTGGTTCTTAATTCATAACTTCAATATTAAATCCAATGAAGAGCATCACACTATGAGCTCTCTTCTTGCACAATTATATAAGTGGATACAATTTATCTATAACTATAAAAAGGTAAGTATATAATACACTATGAATGCAATGATATGGTAGGTACTAAATTTTTTTTTACTTCCCACAACAATAAAATATATGAATTAAAAATATTGTTTCATTAACAATGTAGATAAATGGTAAGCCAATACACTTAATCATTTCCAATATAAGTTAAAATAATATAAATTATTCTAAATCATATTTTCAAAATTTTAAATTAATGCATCATCAATAACCCTAGGCTAGTGTATGGTCTAGTGTAGTCCTTGAGAAATGGATCACTAGTGGTGTTACTTGGTGGAAAAAACTAATGTTTTTTAGGATGTAATACTTTGTGACATCACACCATTAGAGGTGTGTGATGTTTTACATGTTTTCAACCATATATTTACAATTTACATGTAGTATATGAAGTAAATCCTTGAAATGTTATGATAGATTATCATTATCTGAAATACCATATATCATAGTTAGTTCATAAGCTTTCAGTCATTAGTGGCAGGAAGTGCAAGCATACTATCAATTAGAGTAATAAGAATATTATTTGTGGTAAGAATTAAATGTAATAACATACTTATGGCACCATATCATACTGTGGTTTATCCAACAATAATAAATATAAAATAATTGAACCATAAACTAGATGAATACAAGAATATATTTTAGTCACCTACATAAGTTCCTGCATATTGTACACTAAACAATATTTTTGATTGTATCCCTTAAATAACTCTACCTAAAACCACTTTATACAAAATATCATTTTCATAGAATGATTAGATCAATTGGTATATCTATGAAATCATGGATAATGTATACATCATGACCAAATCATTACCTTGTAGAAGCCAAATTATGCTTTTGCCAAAGAAGGATGGGACATGAGGTTGTGAATAAATTAAAAACATCTTAACAAGATTAAAGTGAAGAAATATTATCCTGATATAAATATTAAGGAATTTTTCTTCCATATCCAAGGTGTAGCAATCTTTTCCAAAATTGATCTTAAGTTTGGGTAACATAATATCTATGTTGAACATATAGACATTTGGAATATAGTCTTAAAAATAAAAGAAGGATTGTTTGACTAGTTGATTATGCCTTTTAGGTTAAATCATGAAGTGAACTCATTCATTGAGATGTTAAATGACATCCTCATGTCCTTATGTAATTTTTTCAATATATCTTGATGACATCTTAATCTTTAGAAAACATGGGATGAACATCTACACCATGTTAAACTAGTGTTTGAAATTTTATAGAAATTCATTTTTATGATAACATGAATAAGCATTCATTTTTCATGCAAGAGATAAAATATTTATGATACATTACACGTAAGGAGTGCATGTGTGAACCTAAACAATATTCAAGTCATACAAGAATGTAAAACACCAAATAAATTTTTATAAATTCAAATCTTCTCATAATAAAAAATATACAAGATATTTGTGTTTAAGTTTTATCCTTTGAACCAAGCTAGTCAAATGCACAACAAAGTTAATTCAATGAACTAAAATTCAGACTCTATTTTGTGCTAGTACATGTGTTAATTGACTATAAATTTGAAATATAATCCAATTCATTTAGTGATAATATTGACTATCACAAATTGATATTGATAACATAGCATGCCTTAGAAAAGAGTTAATTTATATTATAATGGATTAAATAACATATGATTGGAATCAAAGGTACCTTTAGAGTATATACTTATGTTAGATGATGATGGATGAGGAAAGAGTTATTAGGGATTGTGAGGGATGAGTAGGGAGTGATTAAGGATGATGGGAGATGGTGATAGTCAATTAAGGAGTGTTTAGGGATGATAAGTTTTAGTGATTAGAGATGATAAGGGACAATCAAGGTCAATGAAGAAGGGACTAGGAATGAGGATGGATGAGGAGGGAGTGATTATGGATGATGATAAATGATGAGGAAGTGATTACGGATGATGAGGGATAAGGAAACAATGATTAGGGATGATGAAAGAGTGATTAGGGATGAGGAATGAGTAATTAGGGATGATAAGGGATAATGAGTGTCAATGAAGTGATTATGGATGATAAGGGAGTGACTAGAGATAAATAGAGATAATGAGGGAGTGATTATGGACAATGAGGAATGATTAGAGAGTGATTAGGGGTGATGAGGGTCTAGGGAGGAGCAGGAAGTGATTAGGGATGATGGAGGTATGATGAACAAGTGCAATTAACACAAACTAATTTTTTGATGTATGTAGGGCATCAATGTGACCTATGCTACCCCAACCACACCACATTAGATCAAGTTCAAACTGAGTGGTTTTTAAACATTAATTTTGATAAACCTAGACTCTTAGAAATGCCAAGAATTAATCCAAAAGGCATAAAAAACTAAAAACTGACTATATATTTACCAAAAATGGACATGAATTACAAAATTAATGTCCTAAAATCCCTATGTTCAATACTTTAACCCTAAAAATGCCTATGTACTAACTAGTTTGGATTTTGAAAAATATTTTACACATCGTAAGGTGTGTGGCTATGAGACCAACTCTATCATATGCAGATTAACTCTAATTTATTATATTTAGTAAAGTAAAATAAAAGCATAAGTTTAAAAATGTAAACCAATGCTTAACATTAAGAGTAGTAAATATAAGCTTCAGACCTTTATTATCTTCATTTTCATGTTTAAATTATTTAATGTGCCTGAAATGCGATCATGTTATTACTTTAATAATAACAAGATTGCATTATCTATTAATGTGATCATATTACTAACATGATCACATTATCTATTAATTTGATTGAATTAGTAGCATAATCATTTTATTTGAATTTAAATTCAAAATCCAACCCTTTTAGCTCTAGAATGGCTTGGATTCCTAAGCCAAAGGCTTGGACCTGTCAATCTATAGTTGAGTCCAATCATTTCTCCAAACAAAAACAAAATTCAAATTTGATCACCAAATCCACTATGAATTTAAATGGTAAAACTCAAAACATTAATACCATCCTGACAAGCATGCCCTC
This sequence comes from Torreya grandis, assembly GCA_037957365.1. Classification (NCBI taxonomy): domain Eukaryota; kingdom Viridiplantae; phylum Streptophyta; class Pinopsida; order Cupressales; family Taxaceae; genus Torreya; species Torreya grandis. Next base: position 1,321,318 of record JARHVA010004840.1, on the reverse strand, counting down.
CTCTTCCCAAAATAATGATTTTTATAAATTTTGAACTAATTTAAGGTTTTAAACAATGTTGATTTATAAATATTAAATTTCTAGGCCACTACATGCCTATACATGTTCATGTAATTAGTTTTTCATTTATCCAAGTTTAAAACAAGTTATGTTGTCACAAACTAGGCCTAATTCTACACACATTCAAAAAAAAATGTTTTTTGTTTATTTTAGATAGTTAGGCATGCCACACAGATGGCTACCTAATGTTTTGTCAGTTTTTAGGGTCTTTACTTAAAAAATTCATAAAAAGTATTAATTTAATATATATATATATATATATTAAATTAATACTTTTTATGAATTTTTTAAGTAAATAGATCCTAAAAACTGACAAAACTTTGGGTAGCCATCTGTGTGGCATGCCTAACTATCAAAAATAAACAAAAAACGTGTGTGTGTGTGTGTGTGTGGGTGTGTGTGTGTGTGTGTGTAACAAACTATAATATCTTAGCTAAATATTCACCAAAGGGTTTAAAACAATATTACACATTGCTAAAAAAATGGTACACTACACAGCCATTTATCTACTCCATTTTCTTTAAAAATGATTTCCTCTTCATATTTTATATTTTTGACCTAGTTATACTTAACCATTTTCTAAATAAAATAGTTTTTTGTAAACTAGACTCAAAATTTCACATTTCATGTTCATATACCATCTTCAAATTTAGAGTGTAGATCTCTTAAATTATCTACATAAGTTCAGATTTCTAAAATTTTAGGAAAATCATGTGCATGGGTAAGCCCCTTTTTGTCCCCCTAAGTTGTGCACTTACCTAGTAATTAAGGTGCATGTATCATATTGCCATGTTTTTGGCATGAAACATAATCCTTGACGTATTTTCAAGCATTTATCTCCATCTTGGGTAAATGGTATCCTATTTGTAGGAGTTTCTTAGTAATGATTGTTGCAAAGATAAATGATGAAGAATCATTCCATCATAACCCCTATGATAAAGCATGTTTCTATTGAGGGTATAATGGACTAGGCAATGAAGGAAACATTTATGGCAATTTTTGAAAAGGTCATACAGAAGAACTTGGTCATGAAAATAGTTATAATTATGTTGGTACTAAGGAAGTTCAATTGGGAGATTGGGACCAGTAATATTACAAACCTTCTATGAATATTTTAATACATGATTATGTTGTAGAGGTTCCCAATGAGAAACTGATACTCTTTCACATCACTGGAAACTTTTAACATGGACCCAATTTTTTCCATTGCATCAATTGATCAATTATTGACCCATGATACCTATTCAAATTATATTGACCTAAAATTTGGCTTAGGAGTGTCCAAAATATTTTTTTTATGTAAAATATTTTCATCCCTGGTCTAATATTGGTTTGTAGTCTAATTATTGATTAATTGGCAATCCCCATAAACCATTAACTTTTGGATATCCCATTGTATCACAATATGAAGTCCTACAATAAGGGATTCATATTTGGCCATGTTGTTGGTGCAATTGAAGCTGATATGAAATGTTTTAGGGATAAGGTTCCCTTATGGTGTAATTAGTAAAATGTTGGATTTGACCTAAGTAGGATCCAATTAAATCCCTCTTTGTGATACAATAAATATTATTAGTTTACCTGAAGTAATGCCAAAGTGACACTTATTAGGATTGAGATGAACCTTGTGTTTGTCAAGTCTTTCAAAGATTAGTCATAAAAAATCAAGATGTCCATCACAGGTTCTTTATTTTGATAAGATGTCAAAAACATAATACTCAACTATATCATGCATTGTGCTATGGAAGATAACAGTTATGTCACATTGATAAGTGGCACCAACATTCTTCAAGCCAAAAGGCATGACTTAGTAATAGAATTTTCCCCATGGTGTGGTGAATGTAGTATTGTGTTAGTCCTATAGTGTTATCTTGATCTTGTTGTACTCATAGAATCCATTCATGAGGGAAAACATCTCATACTCTACAATTGAGTCGATAATCATGTTGATGTTTGGTGGAGGTAAATCATCCTGAGGACATGCTTTGTTGATGTCTCTAAAAATAGTACACAAGTGTATACCCTGAGGCCTTTTTTTAATTAGGATTATATTTTATATCCATTTAGAGTAGTGTAGTGGTATCATGAATCTACCTCCCAATAAATTATCTAACTCATTTTTCTCTAATATTGCAATGTATGGGTGCAAATTCTATAATTTTTGCTTGATAGGCTTAACATATGAATGTACTAAAAGTCAATGCATGACCAAGGTAGGGTCCATCCCTAATAGGTATAAGTAAGCCCATATAAATATATCAATAAAATCCCTTAGAGTAGTAACAATATAATCATGTTCTTTCTTAGTGAGGGATTTACTTAGATAAATGATCCTAGGATATTCATAGGTCCAAGGTTTACCTCAATTGTATTATCTAAAATAACTTTGGATCCATTATCTAGAATAGTAGTAAATGTTTGATAATGATCCTCCTCTTCAACTATTGGTTTTGAGTCCCAAGGCTCATCCATAGAGTAAGAGAAATCCAAGTTTGGCTATTCTAGTAATGGCCAAATGATAAATTTATCAAAAAATTAAAGAGCAAGATGCTCAAAGACTTCATGTTTTTCATAAGTAATATTGGAACTATTATAAAGCTTAGACTTGTTGTACACTGTGCTTCTTATGGAGGTGAGCAAACTTCCCCATCTGAGAGTGCCTAAAACAAGTTTCCACTCAAGGGCTTATCTTTATCTTTACTATTTACTTGACCAATAAGTACCTAAAAGAGGTTTTCACCAAAATATATCCATGTTTTTTCTATTATATGACCAAGGAATTTATACTCTCCAAAGTAGGTGGTAGGGTCCAATAAGAAGCCAAAACCTTGAATATGATCACCTAGTGGCAATCCATCTCTAAGGACCATATACTATGAAAAAAATCCTCATTTTAAAACTCATCTAGAGGTATAATATAAATTTGTTAGTCTCAATCAATAAGGTTATGATGGAAAATCTTAAGTAGGTAATGAGCTATGATGGTCATAATGGGATTATAATCAAATAAGTCAGTATCAACTATCTCATCATAGGTACTATATTGAGATCTTATGTCACTACCAAGAGTTTCTACATCAGTCAAGGAAGAGGAATCACTTTCAAAACACATGAGTTCATCCCCAAAAAGTATAATTCTAATTCCCTAGTTCTTTGTAGGTTTGTTAGTAGATAAAGGTTACCTTGCTCACATGGCCCTAGGCCTTTACCTATATGGTACAAACTATCCATAATTATATTAGGGATAGGGTATTTAATATTTTAAAAATAATTTGTGAGGTTTTCAGAATACAACCAATCTCATTTAGTAATGGCCTCTCCATCCTAATTTGGTGAAGTGTCTAATATAAGTACCATTGGATACTTTTATAAATGTTTGTTTTTATTTTTCCATCTCATATTGGGTATATTAGGGGTTTTCATAAGGTTTGGCTCTTCCATAAGACTTGGGATATTTTGGAAACATTCCTATGTGAAATGAATCTTTTAGATAGTATGTGGAAATGTTAGTGTCCTCAATAGTAAAATATTTTTCAATGGTTATATGGAATGGATTGGTGGAAGTGGAAGCAAGGTCACTAAGGTCAATATAATGGATTTGTGTGGTTCAAAAACTATGGCTTTATTCCTCTTAGCTACAAATTCAGAACCAAGGTAATAATTATAATTCCTATATAAATCCTCTATGTGCTTAAAATTTTGGTATGGATATAGATCACCATAGATAGTGACCTCAATTCCAGAATGGGGGAACTTGAGGCATTGATGTAGGGTATAAGGGATAGATCATACTTCATGGATCCATGGACAACCAAAAAATAAATTATAAGGAAATTCTATGTCTATGACATGGAATAGGGTATCTTGGATTATATGCCCAACAATAATTGGAAAACAAATGGTCCATGAAGAGTCTCTTTTAGAATCAGATCATATGTTTTGATCTTGATTCTTTCTACCTATATGTATTTGGTTATATATCCCAATTATTATATCAATTTTAGTGACACTATATTCAACCTTAAATCATTATCTATAAGAACCTGCTTGAATCTTATGATGTGATATAACAAACTCAATATATAAAGGATTATTATGGCTAGGAGCAAAGGAAGATATATCTCATTGATCAAAGGTAAGTTATTGGTTTGTATATAAATGTCCCATGAGTGTTTGGAATTATCTAGTTTTAATGTCCTAAAAAAATAGTGGACTATTGGAGGAATTCATTTAGTATGATCCTATGAAATTCTAACGTATGTAAGATATCTATAATAGAAAATTTCAGAGATGTTTTTCCTAGTTCTACATGATATTATATGGTTTTTCAATATTAGGGAGAGAATGTTTGGTCTTAACTAGTATAAGTTTTTGTTTAGGATTGGAGGGCATAGGGTTCAAATTTGGCTTTATATGGGAATAAGGCAAAGGGCCTTGAAGCAAGCATCTATTTTCAACTACACAATTTTATGTCAGTGGGGAGTTATCATAATTAGAACTAGGTAGTGGTCAAGAAATAATAACCCATGGAAACTGAAGTATAAAATAATTGCTTAAACTTGGTGCAACCTTACTTGAGGAAGAGGTTGACAACACTAAAATATATGAACCAACACTTTGAGAAGCTTTGGATGGTTCATGGGATTTGATTGTAATGGTGGTGATGTGATTACCAGAAATATACTCCACGGTATGATTATAATCATATGGAATAGTATTATATCCCATGTTATTATCTTAGGTATCATGATCCTAATTATGATGATGTTCATTATGCTCCTGACCTTTTCCTTGATAACATTGGCCCTAAACTTGGTTTAGATTATTCTATTATTTTCATTGGTTGTGCTCTAGAAATAGTTTTTTATAAATGCCCATATCTTGATTGGTGTTTAGTGTTACTTATTTTACTTGAATATCTCTGCTCTTAATAAAGTATTCAATGAGATTCCTCAATTTTACACATTGATAAATGGAATGGCCAATTATATAATGTAAATTGTAGAATTCATATTCATGATACCAATTACTTTTGGTTTGATATTTAGGAAATCATTTTAGCACATGACATATGATTAACATGGCTATAAATAGCTTCTAGAATACTACCTCAACAAGTTATCCTAGATTATTAAATGGTCTATATTTTTTGAATCCTCTACCTAGAGGAAATCTCTACAAAGTGTGTGGTGGATTAGGTTATGCATATTGAGCTGGCAGAGCCTGAACTATTTGCACATATTGTGAATTTGGTACTACATTTCCCACCATGTTCTTAGTTTTATTAAAATATTTATATTTCTCTATAGTATTACCTTGAACAAGTATTTGAGTCTGATTGGATGTTTGATCCTATGAATAGATTTTCATTAGGTCTCTAGTAATAAGTTCTTTCTCAATATGCACACCCTTTGTTAGCGCATGCTCAATATTATAAGAAAAGTGGTTGACAATTTTTTTTTATGAATCATTGAAATTTGTTATCGATCCTTTAGGAAATTTTAAGAGCCAATCTAATACTTGTCCATCCAAGCTGCATAAAAAAAATCATATCAAATAAACACTAATGTAAGATACCTCCTAGCATAGCAAGAAGAAGACTTGAATATATTCTCTAGGTTCAACCTTCAATTTATATTTATGATATTTTGGTGCCTCAAAATGAGGTTTAAAAAGTACCTAAAGAATGATAAATTTGAACGGATAAGGACATATCTCATCAATTTTTTATTTTTTAATCCGATTGCTGATTTCAAGCCTTATGACTATATATTTCATTGAATTCCATTCTTACATATTTGGTGTATTTTTTAGTGGAAGGTATTTTTTCTAAGTAATGTACACCCCTATGTATTCCTATGAGGGATATCCACCCTTTGCCCATAATTTTGAATTTGGTTCATCCTTAACTGTGATTAAGTTTGACACTATTGTTTCAAAGGATTTTGTGCCAATTTATAGATACTTGATTTTAATTCCCAGGGATGTGTTGTTGTGATTTATATTAAGTCTACTTATTTTATGATGTTTATTGTTATTTTACAAGGGGTTGTTGTCATTTCTAGTTTGGAATAGGAATTTGATGGGGTTGAGAATGATAAGAACTTAGTAAAGTGTTGTGTAAAATACCCATAACCTATGATCATGGTGGGTCTTTAGCAATGTGCTATTATGACTAGGCAAGAGTCTCCTCATGGTTAAAGAATGTTTGCTTTGTATCAAGTGAAAATTTATACAAAGTATCTATTGGTTTATTTTGTTCATTATAAGCCACAAGGTCTACATTAGATGTAGGATTGGCTAAGTCTTGTTGCATTTTTTCTAATTATTGTTATTTCTTGATGAAATTGGTATTATCGACTGAAGTTGCATCCAAACAACTCATTAAGTTTGTGATGAATTTATTATCATATTCTTGACTAATTTTTTGTATTTTGGTCACATGAAATAGTTCACAAGTGGGACTTTCCCTTTGATAGAAGAATCAATGTTTGATTTTGTTATATGATTCAAAGGTTGATTTAATGGTTGTTCCTCTACTCAAATAAGTGTATGTAATTTATACATTTAGAAACTAACCGAAAGTTGAGATCTTGATTCTATCAACCTTATGAGAGATTTGTATTTATCCTCTATAGGTTGGTGTTTAAAGTAACCTTGTATATATCCTACCAGAGTTGGTATATCATCATAGACAATAGGGTTTTTTTCTCCATCATAAAAATTACCTTCCTCATAACTAGTGCTATAAAGACCCCACTATGAGTATACCTTTGTATATGTGATAATGATTTTATAATTTTATGAATTATTTCAAATTATGGTTTTTAAACATTAAAATTTGTTTGGAATCAAAGATCAAACAAATAAAAGGTCGATTTGGGTCTAGAATTAGAAATAAATGGCATGACACCTCATAATTTAGAATAAGAAAAAGAAGTCCTAAGAATACCTAACGGTTGGTCAAAATCAGTAATTTACAGAAAGGTAGAACAAGCTTGGAGCTTCAGGTGTAGGCTAGCACAAGATAACCTAAGCTTAAATTATGTTCATATCACAAATATCTAAGCATGAGCATGGCAGGACATGATTAAAGAAAATAAAAGAAGGTTTGAGTGACCAAAGAAGCTTAGGATGTAGTCTAACACAATAAATCCTAAGTCAAAACTAAAAACAAATGGGCATCATAATGGTACCCAATAGAAAATAAAGTTGAATGGTTAAATAATTTAGAGCATGAGAGAAAGCAAAATAACCCAATTTTAAACAAAAATATAATGAGTAGGGTCTAGATAAAGGATTTTAAAATAAATATAAAAATTCACCTAAGTTATACAAACCAAACACAAAAGGTGAACCACCTAAGCTTAAGTTGTAGGTAAGACTCTGATGTAGACCAATCACATTTTGGGTTATAACTTAGAATGGTAATATTTTAAAATTTGGACTAAAGGACCTTAGATATCAAAGTGATGAATCATCTAGACCTAAATGGACAACATAATGATGCTTTTTGGAGATATAAGCACATATAGTTTGATTCATGTTTTAACAAGGTAATTTTTTTTGAATTAATTTGACCAATTTAACACCTTCTTGTTCAAAAGTTTTTATCTAGTTTGTGTTTATTTTATATGTGCCTTGGATTTTTATTTTTAGTATGGCACACATACACAAATAATTTTACACTCAAAAAATTTATGCAACTAAATAAGAATAAGAAAACACCAAAGTGTATACCCTACCCGGGAAAACTAATAAGGCATTTTTATAACAATAGATTCCATTGATATACTCATTATTAAGAGGAATTAAGTTTGTTAACCCAAAAATTAAAGGCATATGAAAAGTTGGGTTGTTTAGACACCCTCTTCTCTTAATAAATCATATGATGACATGGAACTTTGGGCTACTCACCCTAAACCAATAGGACTCCATGACAAATAAGGTTTATCTAAAAAATATAATTTTTGATTGATCTAGATGGTCCCATATGTGTGGTTAACACTAAAGACCAACATGTCATTTAGATCCAAAATAATTTAGTTGTTGTAAAAAGGTCTTTATAATATCCCTAATTGGAATATTATATGATAATTTGGATTCCTCAGAATTCCTTTTAATACTATTCTATAAAATAATAATATGAATAATAATAAAGTCCAATTATATTAATTGTCTATTTCTGAATATATATTTTGAATATTATAAAGCTACAGCATAAGGGGTTTCATCCTTGGGTTCGATTACAAGGGTTTCCATCCTTGTAATCAATCATAGATTATGTGATTTTGTCCTTAAAACTGGTTTTAAGCATAATGTTGATACACATTTGATTGTTTTATACAAGAGTTGAATTAATACTTATCCCCACCACAATGAGTGAACATAAATATAGCATAATCTTTCATCAAATGTGGTGTCCCATCCAAGAGGCACCTCTTCGCCAAAAGATGTGAACGTTGACATTTTTGTCTCTATTTTCGTCGACATGTCCATCAACAATCTAGTTAACATTTACGTTGATAATTCCATTAACATTTTCATCGACATTTTCATTCACTTCTAGTAACAATTTCATTTGAAACTTTTGTTCACTTTTGATAACAATTCTATTTGATATTTCCATTCATATCTATTTAATGACTACTATATTAAATGGCAGCACTGCTCCTTGGTAACAATTTCTTCATGTGAAATGGCAGTGCCTCTCCTTGATGGTTGTTCCCTTTTCTTATGCTTGGAAAGGTATATTATAGTCTTATCTTTCTTAAAACCACTACATCTATGATATTACTTAGTGTAGTACAATATCCACATTAGACCATTATCTTTGTAGACACCTAAATCTAGCCACCGATAAGCTCCAATCAGGGTTTTGACCAATTTTCATGAAAATGCATAATTTGGCCTAAAAACACTAAAACACATTAAAAGATTTGAATATTACATATTCAAGTGCTGATTTTGGCTAGAGTATCACTAAATGGGGTAATTCAATTTATGGGCTAGATAACTTTGATCAAATCATTTTGAGTCAAAATACTAATTTTGTACCTAGGTGCTTTGGATTTCTCTTTTCTATCAAATCTCTTGCACAAGACACGTGACTTTGTTATTTGGTGTTGGTAACATCCTAAATAGGATAATGGATCCAAGACATCTGACATTGACTTCTAACTCTTATCTTGTCAAATTTTAGACCAATGATAAGGCATCTGATTAATTTGAGTAATTTGTGCACAAAGTACTTAATCATGATTAAGAGCTAATAAAACAAAATTAGAGCCTAATTAATAATTACATGGAAACTTGTTGAATACTTATTTCTGAAAATGAATACTGAATATTTGCATCATCAAGTGACTTTATTTCTTGGGAAGACATCCATAGGCCATAAATGCCATAGATATCAGGATTCATGCCTCCCATGCCTCATCAATATCCTTTATGCCTCTTAATTTCTATTTTACCCCAAATATTGATGAGCCTATTTAAAAATTATAATTCCATAATTATATTAATCCTTAGCCACACATCTCAATCCTGAGATGGATGGTTTAGGTTGATTCTAGCCATTTTCCAAAATCTATGAATAGAGAGGCCATAAACATCATTTCTAAGAATAATTTATGCAAAGTTACCATGTCAAATTGATTCCAAGAGATCTCACATGCCAAATTTATGATGACAAAATATTGATTCAAGCCAATCCAAATCCATAAGGTACCAAGGAGAAGAGGAGATAGCCAAGCCTCCTTTGATGAAGACCTCCTAAGCAAAAGCCAAGCAAGCCACTACAACAAGTATTTGGATCATCCAAGGAAGGTGAAGGATTCTTGTTTTTCTTTAGTTTTTAGTTGTGATTTTCATTTTTTTTTGTTATTAAGCTCACCCTAGTAAATAGGCCTAGAGATGTATGATAGTTAGTGTGTTTTTATCAATTTGTTTCTCATTTTGGGACTAACATAATTATAATCACTCCTCTTGAGTCAAATTCTTAGTTCACATAATGGCATGCCTGATGGGATCCAACGCATCCCACACATGAAGAAGATCATTATGTAACTTTAAAATCTTCATTTGGATCATTAAAGCTTTTTTCATTTGATTTTTTAATTTTGTTTTGTTGTTTTCCTTTGTCACGGGTTTACATAGTAACCGTCATTGATTGAGTAAACCACTGATGAACTATTTTCGGTTAAGTATAACCATAATTGGTTAAGTTAGTAAAACTAATGTCAATCTACATAACCATCACTACTTAGTAAAGCCATCATCATTCTGCATAAACTTTACCATCGCCGGTTAGTATAACCATCGACGGTCACTGTGTTTTTTTTTACACAAACTTGAGAGCTCATTTTTCTAAGTTGGTTATTTCATCATTAGAAGTGCTTCTAATTTAAACATCTTGCTAACATTTTTTTGAAAGTTTTAATTGAAAAATCATGAAAACATGCTTAAATATATCTTTTTGAACTTCTTTTAGGGTGTTTTAAAATGAATCAAACTTTTAGTTTTGGTGCTTAAAGGAAAATCATTTAGGATGCTATTGCTTAAATCTTATAGTTAGCTTTAAAAGTTAAAAAGTAAGACCAACGGATCAAAAGAACACCAACTAATTTTTCAAATTGGTGTTAAAATTGAACTCACTTATCTATTTTTTTGTAATCAATAGTTGTTTAGTTGGTTTTTTTTTATTAGCAAAGAGAAGGATGTCGCATGTATGCTATTTAATTTGTCCCCTTTAGGGAACCCTTGGAGTGAAAATCACCATCCTTATTGTAAAAATCCTATTCCAAGGTGTAGAAAGAATGTTTTCTAAAGTACTCCCCAAAAACTCATCAATGTTTGGGTGACCTTGAAAATGACCCTAAAGTCTTTTTATTAATCTTTTATTTCATGCAAACTTGACTTGCGAGGGGGAATTCATTACCTCCCATGAGTTATTTAAGGAAGCTTTTACTCAAGGTTTCATCTCTCAGCATTGACTTAACTTACTCCTTTTGAGTTACACATGGGATGTATCTATATTTAGACATCACGCTACACTAAGAAAATAGCAGGATGTAGTGGTTTTAAAAAGGACTAGACTTTTTTACAACTATCCAATGTGAGGTCACCTAGTTTTTGTGCTTGTATTTTACATCATTTGATCTGAAATTCATTGTGGAATTGATTCCCCTAGAAACATTTTAAATCTTTCTATTTTAGTCAACCCCACATTGCCATACCATTGTTAGGATTTGGATGATTATACTTAGTGTATTTTGGTCATTTTTTCTTGGTATGTTTTAAAACTAAAACTTTTTTGTTTATTCATAAGCCATGTCAAAATCAATTTATTTATGCATCACTCTTTTGTCTAAAGAGGCATTATATTGGCTATTTTACACCACACTTATGCCTTGAAATTTTTGCTAAACTCATTTGTGTGTGTGTCATTTGAGTTGAGGAGGGTAGTGTTATGTTTCTCAAATCATGTCAAAACATTTCTAGCCTTTTTGAGTCTTTGAAACATAACATAGATCACATCATTCAAGCATGCTTACACCATTAGGCTGCTCAATGTATTTCAAGACTAGTTTACCTTGTATCAATTATCATTATTTAAAACCATGTCATGTATACCATTTTGACCTTTGTTTTGTGTTTTCATGATGTCCAATCTTGTTTAGATTGTTTAGTCAAATCCTAGTTTTCAACATTGAGTTTTCAATTAACCTTGTCAATTTTGGATTCAAACATTGATTGATTTCTATTTATTCCTTAAATTCATGGGGCTTATACATTGATCTTTCTCTTTTGGGTTGCTTAACTTTGGTTAATCAATTACCCAAATTTGAAAACTATTGATGGTTTTTTTATTTAGTACCTATCCTTATCATTGTTTGTGCCTTTATTTAGGAAAACATTGTCTTTCCTTAAAGAACCTTTTGTCTTATGCCTTATGCCAACTGATCATATTTATGTTTGATTCTGTGTGTCGGGTCTATGTCAAAGTTATTTCCAAACTTGTTAGATTAAATCATATTACATTAGCCTTTCTTTCAAGTCGATATTTTGATGTCATTTGGCCAAAATTCCTATCACATACCTTGTTTGAGCCCAACTTTTGACTCTACATTTGGAAAAAAGACCTAGCAACTCAACTTTTCCTTTTCCTAGTTTAGACCCTATTTGGAACACTTTGACATAGACCTTTGACATATCAGTTTTTATTCAATGCTGAACCTTTTGTGTGTATGACATTTTATTTTATACAATTTATGCCAAGTTTTAGCACCAACCATTTTAGAGATACAACTCCACCTTCATACCACATTAGAGATACAGCTCCACACTTTCGACCAAGTTAGACTAAGTTTGAACCATTTATCCTTTGGACATAGTTTTCTAGAGTTTGTATAACTCTAAGCCTTTTTATTTTCAGATCTCTCATCAATTATGTAGATACATCTAGCTACACCTATGGTAGAGTCATGTATAATCCAACTTATGATAGAATGGCCACACAAAATAAATTTTATGGATTTAGTCAAGACCCCAACGATGATACTATGGTTTGTGAGATAGATTTCTATCCACCTCATAATAATTATTCATGGGAACAAAATCATGGAACAAATTAGGATCCAAATCGAGACCTTGATTAATATGAAGAGGCTTGTGAGGAGAAATTTGAAGACCTAACTACAAAAAATATTGTTTGTGATATGGATCAATACCCTCTTTACAATAATTAGTTCATAGAACATAGTCAAGAACTAGCTTATGATCTAGATCAAGATTGGAATCATATGGTTTATCAGGGGGACTTAGATGCTTTGGCTTGTGCAAGCAATCAGGCTCTACAATGTCTTTATGTTATCTGATCATTAGCTACCCCTATCCTTCCTTTGGATTATATTAGCTATCAAGCTCCATAATATCCAAGGAATATAATTACCATTTTGAGACCTCATCCTTTGGCTTGTGTGAGCAATCAATTTCCATAATGTTCCTTCATCATACCAAGACCTAGTCATTTGACTTATGTGAGAAATCAAGCTCCGCACCACCCTATTGTTACCATTTCATGACCTCATCCTTTGGCTCATGTGAGAAATCATGTTCCCCAACACCCTACCATTATCCAAACATAAGTCATTCCTTGTCTAGTAATAATTCCATCCAAACCTTTATTAATCCAATCATTTGAGGACCATGCTATGTTCAAAATTGGTATCTTCCAACTCATTAAAAACCAAGGTCAAGAGAACCAACTAATTCAAGATGTTTCTATTGAATCAACCATTTATGATAAGTCAACCTATGATGAATTTCCTATTGATCCTAGAACATTTGTCGAGGAGTATTACTCTTATGAGCTAGTCTTTGTTGAGTCACTTCTTAATGACTGTAACCACCTTTCAGTAAATCATTACCTCAACCATGTGCCTATTTTTTCAAGATCCTTCTATTGACAAGCTATTCCCTGAGGAGTTATCTCTTGACCTTCTTCTGATCCTAGAGGAGTCCCACTCTAAGAAGCCACTTTTTGTTTAGCCCATTATGCCATCATAGGTTGTTGCTTATCCAAAACCAAATATTAAACAAGACATCATTATAACAGAGTATCTATCAATTGAATAATTAGAGTTAGAGTTAGGTTATATTCTTGAATCAACATTGGATTTACCATCAGAATTTGAATCAACTTTAGTCTCAACATTAGATTTAGAAGAAGAATATATTCATGGTTGTTACAAAATTGGTTACACATTCCTTATAGATCAATTTGAATACATTTGTGATACTTCTACAATTTTTGAGGATGATTACTTTATCTTTGACACAAGTTATCCTAGTATCTTCTACAAGGATTGTGAAGCCTCTCCCTATTCCATTATTATTCGATAGACCATTACCATCAACCAATATATTCATATTATTCACATTCCACCTCTCACAAAAATTGATTGGAATCGATATAATCACACTTTTTTGAACTGTATCCATGGTGACATAGCAGTTGAAGAAGAGCAAGGAGGCCAAGACCACACTCATAGAGTAGAAGAACACTCTCCTGGTGAAACCTTTTTGGAGGCCCTAGGGGACAATCAAAGTCAGAACTTAACATATTATAGTGAAAATTTTTTGGAAGCACTAAAAGAAAATAAAAATAAAAATTCAAAATTCCTTAGTGAAACCTTCTCAAAGGTGCTACGAGACAATCAATATAACTTCATTGGTGAAAATCTCTTTGAGGCACCAATAGCTGAGCATAAAATTTATTCACTACTTGATGAAGATCAAATCAAAGATCAAATAAAAATATCTCTAATCTATAGCCTAATCATATGGTAGCTACTCTCAAGAGCAACGAACAAAAAAAATTGGTAGTCCTATCAAGAGAATAAGTTTGCAACCCTGCCACAACTAAAATTATGTCAAATCTAGCATTAGTAATATTACGTGCGACTGAACATCGCAATATTCATTTATTTCCCAACTGTTCAAAATTATATTATCATCTACCATTCCATTTCACACTAAAACTTACCATTCATTATTTTTCCTTTTTTACCATCCATGGTCATACTTTCCTTTGTATAGGCTACAAAGATGCCTTGTCTCAACATTTGAAGGAATCAAAATCAATGACCAATGAAGATCACAACAACATTCTTGAAATCACATTTTACATGTAATTCTTGATGTAGTAGTTATTTATATGAGGTTTGGGCTAGTAATTAACATGATCAAGTATTATGTTTGTATTATTTGTTAATTAGGACATACATCTACCCATCAGCAGAAATAATAGAATCAAAAACCACACCTAGGACAAAAACATGTACCATACCATTTTATGTACCATATCATTTCATCACCATGCCATTGCCATTATTACATATCCTTTTTCAATTATTTCATATCCCAACTAATCACCTTCTCACTTGGGGGTAATCCTCCTACCATTTTATCCAATTTATCAAACCATCATTGTCCTTAGTAAGACTATGCCATCTAACCATTCCATTCATATCTAGACAAAAGCCTATTTTTAGTCATCTTACCTAATCCTATTTTGATCTTAGCTACTTTGGTTCTTCCTGCACTTTTTTCAAGGGGATTTTGATCAGGTTTTAACTCTTATCAAATTCATGATTTTAATGACAATCTATGAAAGTAATGTGATAGTTGATCTCACAAGCTATCTTTAATTTTCCATCATGTATCAAGTTTATTTATGTGAGCCTAATTATAACTACCTATGGGTAAATTAGTGTCTCACTAGTCTTAATACTAATTATAACTGACTATGGGAAAATTAGTATTTTTGACCTATGTAATTACATCCTAGTTATAACCACCTATGGGCAAACTAGGGGCAACACTTGTTTATCATGCATTACCACATCACGTTGCCATTATTGTTTTCATTTGATTGGCCATTTTCTATATTTGAGAACTTGTTGTAACCTACTTGTTTTTTCCCTACCTTTTGTGTGTATGGAATTACTATGAGTTGAGGTCATTTTAGGACTATGTGGGTCATGCTCAATTCATGTTGAGGTCACGTATGTCCCCCTTTTCATACACTCTCATCATTTTGTGAGAAACCTAAGACAAATGCTCTCATCATTTTTTGAGTAGGTATCTTGTCATTCTCTAACAAATTAAGATACCTCAAAATTCCAAAAACATTCATAATATTTCAAAATCCAAAACTATTTGTCCTATCTAAGCCTAGTCAATTATCCGCAATCTGCCTTATGAGGGCATTTCCATTGTTATGATGTTTTTTTATAATTTTGTTTTTAGGATTTCTATTTATTTTAGGTTGTTTATTTATTTTTCTATTTGTTGTTTATTTATTTACTTTCAGCACTGTTGCCTTGACTCCATCTATATGCATTCATTGGGTGATTCCTTGAGCACATTACTCTTAAGTATATCCATATTCATAAGTTAATATTTTCATCATGGTTTTTATCATTCTTGTATTATTTTTTAATGTTTATTGGATATCGAGAGTTAGTCCTTATGCACATTTTGGCCAAGTCTTCATGGTGTTCTATCATGATGCCTACCATCACATGTTACAGCAAAAATTAGCTTCAAAAAGGTCTAAAAAAAATAGAGCCATAGAATTTTCTCCTTGGTGCCTTGGTAAATGCTTCCATCCTACCCTTGATCAAATTAACCCATTGGCTATTCTAGTTGTATCATTACTAATAAGGATGAGCATCTCCTCATTGGTAGGTACAACTAAATCATTTTTTATTGATCATCTCATTCTTCTATTCATCACTTTATGCTCACTCATCTTTAATATATATTCTAGATGATGTCCTTGAGTTATGCTTGTTTATCAGCCCTAACTAGGGCATAATCATCTTTAGCAAATATAGGTCCTCTTAATGATTATAACCACCTATGGGGAAATCATTGCTTTGAATTTTATTCTTAATTATAATCACCTTTGGGTAAATTGGTATCTTTTTTACATTAATGCATGCAATTATTTTATCATTTGGATTCATCTCAAGCCTGATTTAATTCCACCTTTCTTCTTGTTTCTTTTTGAGGGATCATTCATCAACAAATTTGATGACCACTCCCTCGAGGGGTCATCAACCTAGGCTTCCTAAACACCATTTGGAGCTTTGTTTTTCAACCATCATCTTCCTTTTGGCATACATCCATTTTATCATTATTTGATAAGACATTGCTTTTCCTATGGTTTATAATACCTTCCCAAATAGGGGAAAATTGTAGACACCTAAATTTGGCCACAGGTAACCTCCAATCAGAATTTTGACCAATTTCTACCAAAATGCATAATTTGTCCTAAACACACTAAAATGAATTAAAAGATTTGAATATGACATATTAAAGTGCTGATTTTGGCTAGAGTATCATTAAATGGGGCAATGTAATTTATGGGCTAGCTAACTTTCATGAAATCATTTTGAGTCAAAATGCTAATTTTGCACCTAGTTACTCTGGATTGCTCTTTTCAGTCAAATCTCTTGAATGATACATGTGCCTTTATTATTTATTATTGGTAACATCATAGATTAGATAGTGGATCCAACGCATCTGACATTGACTTCCAATTCTAATCCAATCAAATTTTGGACCAATAACAAAGCTTTATGATTAATTAAGTAATTTGTGCACAAAGTGCTTAATCATGCTTAAGAGCTAATAAAACCAAATTAGAGCTTAATTAATAATTCCATTGAAACTTATTGAGTACTTATTTTTGGAAATGAATATTAAATATTTGTATCATCAGGTGACGTCATTTCTTGGGAAGACATCCCTAGGCCATAAATGCCAGAAATATCGAGATTCATGCCTCATTAATGCCCTCCATGCCACTTAATTGATCCTTTATCCCAAATATTTATGAACCTATTTATCAATTTTAATTTCATAGTTGGATTAATCCTTAGCCACACATCTCAGTCCTAAGATGGATGGTTTAGGTTGATTCTATCGATTTTCCAAAATCTATAAATAGAGAGGCCATGAACATTATTTCTAAGATTAATTTGTGCAAAGTTACCATGTCAAATTGATTCCAAGATCTCTCACATGCCAAAGTTATGATGCAAAAATATTTAGCCAATCCAAGCCAAAGCCACAAGGTGCCAAGGATAAGAGAAGATAGCCAAACCTCCTTTGATGAAGACTTCATGAGCATAAGCTGAGCAAGGCACTACAACAAGCATTTGGAGCATCCAAGGAAGGTGAAGGAATCTTGTTTTTCTTTACTTTTTAGTTGTGATTTTAATTTTTTTTTGTTATTAAGCTCACCCTAGTAACTAATTCTAGATATGTATGCTAGTTAGTGTGTTTTTATCAATTTGTTTTTCATTTTAGGACTAACACAATACTAATCACCTCTCTTGAGTCAAATTCCTAGTTTATAGTTTTGAGTTAGATATCACTAACATAGTTAGTTTAACTACTCAAACTAACATCCCAGTAAACCACCCTTAATTTATTTTCCCCACTATAGAGTGGCATTACAATTATTCTTGGAGATGAAACCCCATATTAAATATACCCTAAAGAACTCAATGGGAGGTGATGAAATCCCATGCACAAGAGAAGTTCATGAAAGAAATGAAATTAGGACTTTAAAGGTCATTTTTTGGATTACCCAAATTATTCAAACTTAGGGAGATCATAGATGACATTCCTTATAGGAATTGGACTAAGTGACAAGGCAATGAATGAAGCAATTTTGGGTCATTACAAATCCCTAAAGGGGATGGGGGAGAGTATATGCACAAAGACATAAATAAAAATAAAAGATCTTAATGATGCTTAGTCTAGGATTTGTGTTTGTTTTAAATCACTAATGGAAGTTTTAAATGATTTTTTCCTTTATTTTTGTTGTAAGTAAACTAGCAAAGTGTTATAATCCTTCAAAATAGATCTTCTAGTAGTCAAGGAAGGGTGTCAGATATAAAAATAAAATTGAAGTTTGCTATTTTTAACTTGCTATATTTTGACACAATGTGACTTAACCATTTTGTAGAATGATCTTGACATTCCACAGGGCAATGCCAATATTCCATACAAAGATCCTATTATTTCATAGAAAAGAAAAGAAATTATTTGGCAACCTTGATAATTATCATGACGACCTTACCAATTAGCAACATATTTTTTCTACTTTCAATTAAATTTAAAACACAACAAATAGTTACCTATAATTTTGGTTCAACATGATCTTGCTGATTAATAAT